>CAWUFW010017476.1:0-259814 GCA_963921515.1 Calotriton arnoldi | reverse complement strand
CCTCGCGGTCGGCGCCGTACTTTGGGATTTCCACCGGTCACGACGTCGTGATAACTCCAAGTGGAGTTATTTGTTGCTACAAGCTTTATTTGATTGACTATCCTATTTTTGAAGATAACGTGAACTGTCTCTATCATTTTAAGTCTATTTTTGAGTACAGTATTGTGGATTTTTGCTATTGGGTCTTGTGATAAGTCTATATAAAGATTACTTATTTTTACATAAACAACCTGTGTGGTGTCCATCTGTAGTGTTTTCACTGTATTACTGTATGTGGTCACAAATGCTTTACACACTGCCTCTGAGATAAGCCTGTCTGCTCGTGCCAAGCTACCAGGGGTGAGCAGGGGTTATTTTAGGAGTGTTTCCCCTTATCCTGACTAGAAGCAAGGGTCCCTATTTGGACAAAGGTGCAAACCATTGCCAACTAGAGACCCCCAGTTCTAACATTAAGGAAAAGTAACTTTTGGAAATTAATCTTTTTCCCTGCTTGACTTACCTTGATGTAATTTGCGTTTTGCTCTCCCACCTCTACCAACCAACAACTAGCATTTGAATAGTTTCCTCGATGAGGAGTGAACTAGCTCCCAAAGGTGAGGCAAAGGTCTTGGGAGTTGTTGTGCCCTTGACAAGATGGCCTCTGGGCTGGGTCCAGGAACTTGATTAATTTTAAAAAGGCCTACCCTGTCACAAGCAGATATAGCTAACATCAAGGCCTGCCTCCTTCCTTTGTACCCCAGCCAGGCAGGCTCCAATCACAGTTGGCCTCTTTTTTGACATTGCAGTGTCAAATCCTGCTCAAGTGTCCAAACCGGCTTGAGGGGTCTGCTGGGCTTTTTCAAATAACACTTGGGTGCACTTTCAAGGAGGAAAAGAGGATGCCAAAACAATTCTTGTGTATTCACTGTCTTGTTGCTGAAATCCCTACTTTATGTTTTACCGAGCTTTATCTCTGGGTTTCTTGGGGGTGTACCATGGCTTCTTCAACCTTTAATGTTAGGTGTGGAAAGATACAGGGATTACCATAGTATACACCCCACACACACCACTAGCCCTCAGAGTCCATGTTTAGACTGGCCAAAAGACTTTCACCATCTTAAAAAGGCCCAAAATGGGTAGAGTTAGCACTGAGTACCTTTACCCCACTGTTTACGGCTCCTGTCAGGCATAAATGTGACTTCTTCAGGCACTTATTTCTTAACACTCCTGGGCCTGTGGAAAGTCACAGAAAGAATGAACATGGGGTCTGAGACCTGAGAAAAGCTCTAAATGATTGGACCTACTCTCCTTCTTGTACCCTAAAAAAAGAAGTGAACACCAAGGCCATAAGGGTGACCCGATGTTCCATCTAAAGGGAAACAACAAGATATAAGAGACCTTTTTCTGCAACCGCCCAACTGACCAGAGGCAAGTGGACCTGGACTGGACACGGATGTTGGCTTTCTGTCTGATACTCAGTGAGTCTCTAAATGCCTCGCCTGGGGTGTTAGGAGGCTTTAGAAGTGTACTCCTGTGGTAGAGAGGGACTTAAAGGGCTAAGTCATAAGGTAACATGTTTTGTCCAGGACAAACCTGATTGGTTTATCTGACCCACAATCTATCGCGGTCAGTGTCAAATTGCATCTAGGTCCTGTTCTACCGGGACCACTAACTATCATTTGTGCTTTGTGCTTCTTAGTACTATTTCTACTTAAAACAATTTACAAATCATGCCTCCGGTTCCTCCAATTGGATTTTTGTCATTTTAGTGTGATTTTATTTCTTTGAATTTGCTCTATTTTTATAAATTGGTTTGGAATATTTCTTGTGTTGTGTTTGGTTCTATTGCTGGTTTTGAACTGCATAAATACTTTACACATTGCCTCTAAGTTAGGCTTGTCTCCTCTGTGCCATACCTACCAGGGGGTTGAGCTCAAGTTAATTTAGTGACTCTAAGGGTTCACCATGACAAGGGTTGTGATTATTACTTGAGGTAGGCGCTCAACCCCCTCAAGTAAAACCCTAATTTCTTACAACAAGTATACAACTGACGACACAGAGATTCAGAAGGCTAGTGTGTGGTTGGTGGTGACATTTAAATCATATATTTTTGCCCGAAGAGTCTTATAACAACATGCAGAGAATGGCATCACAGATGTCAATGTTAGGCTGATATTGAACCCACATGTCATCAGTGAATCAACTCTGCACAGAAGATTGTCAGGCGTACAACAGTGGGGAATCAGATGTAACAGTAGCCTACCATGTAGTTCCTGATGTCCTCCACTGAGGGCACATCCAGGAGAGATAGAAATGGAAGAATGCCAGGGCTGGGGCCTATATAAATGGCATCAAATAATGTAATATTCCGCAACACACATCAGGCCAGGTCAGTCTTGCATGCTATTTCTGCGGAGTATACTTGCACACACCCTGTCTGATAATGATATCTAAAGTGTGAATTCAGCAGAAAAAAATCTGATCTATGATGCTGTATTTTTGTATTTGCTATATTTTATCTCATTTGTGGTTCAGAGATGGACTTATGGAAGATAGTCATGAGATGCAGAGAAGAAGGATATGCAGAATCACATATGAACAGAAGAGATATTAGGAAGAGTGAGGCTCACATAAAAAAGTATGTCTAATTACACAGGCATGTCAATTTGGGCTCATGTTAGTGGATGTTAGGTGAGTGAAAGATTGTTTTTGTACAGATATACCTTTTAAGATATCACGTGTTTCCATAATCACCTGCATCTAGGGGTGCTTCAATCAAAGAGAGATAAAATATGAAACTATTGTGTGTTGCACAAATGAAGTTTGCAAACTCTTGTATGAAGTACCCCCTCACATCACAGACACCTTGCCCATTGATGAAGTGCTAGAGTCTGCAGTCAAGGCTGTGGTGGAATATATGTGTGGTGCAAGGTACGTGTGAAGTGAGTTACAGCAAAAGTAGAGCCATGCTATATGTTGCTTGTCTTCCTAGGACTGTAGCATGTTGAGGTACTGCTGCAGGAGGTTCTGTACATATCAGAGTACTTAGTGCAGACATCAGAATTGCCTAACCTGTCGATATCAGTTTTGATGCCACTAGTACTCTATAAGGTACCAGTTGCAGGAAATGCAGTTAGTTGGACTTAGATGGCATGGCATGGCAGCATGCTGTTGGTGATGTCAGCTGCAGCTCCCATTCTCCCGCCATTTCCAGGATCACATGCAGAGGGATTTGATATCTCCAGAGCACCTTTACGTTGACCACTCCACAAAGTGCAATTCTCCATCCATCTATTATCTTTTTCGTCACCAGTTTGGAAAGGCAATGTTTAATCATTTCGCCTTTCGGCTGCTTGATGTTTCTTTTCTTGGTCCTTGGTTGGAAAATCAGTGTAGCGTGTTGCTGAGTGCCTCCTTTGTAATTCCAGTATGGTGTGTGACTTACTTTAGGACTGGATAGGTTTTACTTTGAACAAGCTGAGATTGGTGCGTTATTTTAGTACGTGTTCATCATTTCTTTTTTGAATCTGCCTTCTTCCTAGTTGATTTTATGATCTGTGGGTGAGCCGACCAATTTGCATTGCCCTCCTATGGCTATAGTACACAAAGTGCCCAGGGGGCACAATGGGCATGTGCGCCTGCTTTGTGCTCTCCGGGGTAATTTGGTATTACAGAAGGGGCCGCAGACACTTTTGTGACTCCCTTCTGTAATACTGATAGCGCTGGCACACATGCAGTACCAGCGCCATCTCAAGAGGGTATTCCCTTATTTGTATAGGAGCGTGTCCCCTGGCAAATAAGGAATGACTTTGCCTCTGCGCCTGTGCCTTATTATGGATGAGGCACAAAGGCAAGGAAGCCGTCAGGAGGTGCACTGATAGTGAGCCACAAAAAAAGTGGTGAACGGTCAGTGCGCTCCATGAAGGCAGCTCTCTGGAGGGTGAAATGGGGTCTCATGGACACCAGACAACACCCTGCAAGTGGGTGCAGTCACTCACTGCACCCAGCTGCAAGGGGATCTCTCTCCCCTCTCGAAAGTGCAGGTGGGTGCTGCCTGCACTGTGAAACATGAAACAGCTTTGAAGAAGCTGCTTTGTATTTCACTTGAATGCGCTGACCTGGGGGCAGGGTGAGTTCATGGATTCCCTGGGACCAGCGCATTCAGCATAAAAGGGCGCACTTTCCCTGTTTACGAGGTATGCACCTTTTAAAAAGGCACAAACAAGAAAGGCGCGCTCTGTGAGTAATACAACTCCTGGAGTCCCTCCTTCATTTACTACTTGCCACGCCTATTTTAGGAGTATTTACTTTCTGGTCTGCCCACCTGGAAAGTTGCTAGGCAGTACACTGCTGAAAGTGCAATATTTGCAAGTATGGGACGTAACTTTAAGGGTACGGATGTATAGCTAAACATGCACATATTTTGAAATTGGGGGGAGGTGTACAATTGAAAATGTAATGCTAGGCATAGGTAGCGGGCAAATGATAGTGTTCCGTTGAAGACACTGCGAGGCATTCAGAAGAAGAGGTGGTTTATCATAGTAACTCTGTTCAACAAGGCAAACCACCCAACTAGCTCAGCAGCGTCCTGTCCTCTGCATCGACCCTCTTCATCTGTTATAGATGCCCGACATGGGCCACATTACAAAATAAGCGCACTTTCATTGGTTGAGCCAGGTGCACCTTTAAAAAGGTGCGCCCGGTGTAAACAATGAAAATGCACCCCATTACGATGAATGCACTGCCCCCAGGGCTGCCGCAAACTCGTGCTGCACTGGGGTCAGCACATTCAGGTGAAAAATGGAACAGCTGCTTTACAGCCGCTCCGTGTTTTCACAGTGCAGGTGGCAACCCGCCTGCACTTTGAAGTGGGATTAGAGATTAGAGACGGGGATGTCTGGGGGGGGTCCATGGGACCCCCTTTCCATCTGCCAGATGGCTTCTTACAGGGGGCGCACTGATAGCACCTTTGCCTCTGCTTCCACATCTGTAACATGGCGCGGGCACAGAGGCAAAGGGATTCCCTCATTTACATAGGGCACGCCCCCATGCAAATGAGGGAAAGTCCCCTGCAGATAGTGCTGGCGCTTTATGTGCGCCAACGCTATCGGTATTACAGAAGGGGCTGCACAAGTGTCTACGGCCCCTTCTGTAATAGCAAAGTGCCCCAGGGGCACGCAGAGTGGGCACAAAGGCCCGTTGTGCCCCCGGGGCACTTTCTGTAATACAGCCCATGGTCTGCATGCTAACACGGCACGAGGGCAGTGGGCACAAGGGCACGAGGACGAAGGGCACGAGGGAAATACACCAGACATGCCAACCCTCCCGATTCAGGCGGGAGACTACCGATTTCAAGGCTAGTCTCCCGCCTCCTGATTCCTGCAAGCAAAAACCCGATTCCTCGGGGGTTTCAGCTGACAGGGCTTGGTTGTGTAACGTGCTAATTCTTCCAGCAATAGTCACAGTGGGGAGGGGGTGGTGGGGGTAAGATAAGAAAAAAACGTTTCAAATGTCCGATCCTGAAGCGGCACACTTCCAAAGCCCATACATGACAGTAACCCGATTCAAGGCCCCATTCTCCCGATTTTTTTTTTAAATCTCCCACTTTGCTCTTCTGAAATGTTGGCATGTATGATACACCTATTCAGATACAACACATAGGCATGAACATAAGCATAGTAACACATAGACAATTGTAAACTGTTTGCTTTGTGAATCGAGCCCTTTGTGCTATTTAATTTTAAGTAAAGACTGTCATTGAATGGTATTTATGCACACGGAATACACAAGGGTGGTGAGTCAGAAATTTTGTGAAGGCCTTATCTGGTACCAGCCGAAGGATAGAATTTCTGGAGGTAAGAAATAGCATCTTGAGGCATGTTTCCATGTTATCTTAGTCGTCCGATTCAAGTTGAAAACGTGATTCCACGACTGCACAAGAGCAAGTAAAAGAAACGCACTTCAAGAAGAAGGTTTGAGTGTTCGTTTTCTAATACCTTAGAAATTACTATTATAACAGCAAAGCTTGCTCCTTCGAGAATTCATGTCGTTAGATATAACTACATTAGCTAATTCACCACTCAGTAAAAAGCTTAGATGATGTGAATGTGTCAAGACACTCAAGACAAAGCAATAGTTTGCAAAGTAATTAGGGCCTTTCACAGACTGACATACTCGTGCCTTGTTTGAACAACCTTTTTTATTCTGTGAAAACTGGATTGGGGGAGATAGTAGGCCTCAAGGATCAACCACCCGGGAGAGATGAAAGGCATATCCTAATTAGGCTGAACGCATTAACATATCTTTTTCCAAAGTTGTCAGCCAGGAAATTTACATCAGCAGAAAGGATAATGTAACGAAGGTTACAAGGGCATTGCTTATCCATTGAATGGTTTTTAGAGCGTGGTAAAGTTAAAACAGGTTATTTTTGTACTATTAATGATCATTTTGATGAGATGGGCCTCAAAGCTAGTTTTGAGCCAATTGAGTTTTTTAAATAAGATTTACATAGAAACATTTTAAGGCAGTGATAGACCACCTGTCAGGTCCGGGCCTGACTTAAAGAAAAGTGGCCTCTGCAAATGGCACATGCAGCCATTTTTCTTGTAAGACCAGTGGTTTCATTTTACATAAGGGGCCACTCGACACTTAAGAAAAACAACACATGCCCCACTAGCAGGAGGGATGTTAACAGCTGTGGATGTTCGTTCATTTACATTGGATCTGACCCCCATGCTAAATGTTCAACCACATGCTTTACATTTCCAATGCTCGGGAAAGATGCCTTAAAAGGCCGTGTTGGAAGTGGTATCCATTGGTCATTCTACCCAGGATGCCCCACTGAGGAGCAAGGTTGATCACAGAGATCTTTTTGGGGCAATAGTCAGCACTGTCCCTGTGTGCACAAAGGCACACAGGTGCATGTGCCATGGTCCTTATTGGAGCCTTCATGCACCCATTAAAGGACCTGGGGGAAACCATAAATTAGCAACTAAAGGTGAGTGAACCACTACCTTGCATTTCTGTGCTGAAAACCTTTCTGAGCAATCACTAAAAATACCCAAAAAGCACAGGCATAGGTGACTGCGCGTTTTAGGTCTCACCTACAGTTAGCTTTAACTGTTTGTTTTCAAAAGAACTATTGTTGACATTTCCAATACCAAGCCCATTGCTTATAACTGATTGGCTTTGTTGTCAATGTCATTTGTTAGCTTCTTGTTCGATAGCCTGCAGTCCTCTTCTGTGTGTGTCCCTCAGCTAGTATATAGCTTCTTTACCATTCTTGAGATTAGAATGACTTAAATCATTCCACGTTCAGGGAACTATTTTTCTTTTGCTTTTAGCACGCCTTGGGAGTACTTCCTCCCTGTGCACTGCTTTCCCCTCCACACCCCCCAACCCCAAGCTGTCATTGTTGCACTCCTATCACCGAGCTCATATATAGCTTACCACACACTACTGGTCCCTCTTGGCTACTTATATATCCCCCTTAGTTGCTTCCCCACCTCTGCTTGTTACTATTTGCTGCTCATCAGCAATGTTTACTTGCTCCCTCAAACCCTGCTCCTCTGTTTGCCCCCTCCTCTCTCCATCCCTTTTTATCATCATTTAATTTTGTTGAACTTTTTAGGAGGACCTGACACCTGCGATTTGCTACTGGGCTGCTTCTTTTTGAAAATACAGTTGCTCCAAGTTAATCGTCTACCATAGTAGATAAATAACAAAAAAAACAAATTGGATGCTGCGTCATGATGAAGACATGTGTATGAGTGGTGATACTTGCTTGCATATGTCATCACATTGGGGCCTCCATAACATCTTGATAAATATGTGCACACGGCGGATGATGCCTGCAAGCATATGCATCATAGTGCTGTGGCTTTTTTCTTTTTGCCCATGCTAAGCAGCTATTTGAGTGAAAGCTTCATATTTTTATTTTTATTGAGTATTTTGTGGTTTTATTCTGTATTTTTGTTTTAACCTCTTGTTCTCTCTGTAGTGTCTTGCGAGTTAGCAATGACAGAACCTTTTGGCTCCTGATGGACTCTGTAGAGCCATGATGTTGGTGTTAGAGCGGAATGCAATGAAGGGTGATTTAGAATGTTAAGTTTGCAGTTACACACAGAGGAATAAAAACGTGAAATACTAAGCTCCGTGTGTGGCATAGTCATTGGTGGGTACCTAGATTGGGGAAGATGCTGCAAATGGGGACGAGATAGGGGATAAGTAACCTGAAGATCGACAGTGCTATACCAGAGAGTTTACCATGGTCCAAGCAAACTGCTTGTACATGCCACGTGTGCCATTGTCGAAGTATGGAATCGATGCTTAGTGCATGTGGAGTCAAAGCGCAGCTCCAGCCACTGTGAAGCAGTTAAAGATAATGAAAGCTTTGCATAGAATCTACATGTCATTGGCCAAGAACCTACTGGTCAGGCCATACATAAAGGTACCGCGCTGCCATGTAAGATTGTAGTGAACAAATGTAGGTCTGATCCAAGTAGTTTCTTCATGTAGATTTATTAAGATAGATGTTACAGCGTAGAGCCCCACCAGGAGCAGCCTTCCTGCTGCTCAGCCCATCCACCAACTGACTCACACACTCACCAACATTCCACTAATCAACATTCTCTCATCACAGTCACACTGGCTGAGCAGCAGGTATAACACGTCTCCCTTTCTTTTTACAAATTAGAATTAACTCCAAAAGAATCACAATATAAAATGGTGCATGCAAAAGATGGCAGTATGATAATAACATGCAACACAGGGGCATCAGAACAAATGCAATGTCATACATGTACTGAATGCGAACATACATGTATGAAAGATGACAAAGAATACATTTTTGGAAGAAGTAAACACATCACGCAAACCAGCAATTTTGTAATACAAAAGCAGTACTACACACACCACTTCTCCCTTTCCACCATGCAAAATGGCAAATCACACGCTCACTTTAAACCAAACCAAGAAACCATACACACCACCACACCACAAAGCACAAACTAAACCCCAATACCAAAACAAGCTGGCTGGCCAGGCCAACAAGAAAGAGGTAGAAAGGGTACCGACTGAAAGGCGTGATAGGAAACCATTCTAAAAAGAACTTCGAAGCCATGGAAGATCATTCCACAGGGAATTAACGGCATAAAAATTGCCCTCCACCCTTACCCGTAGTAAGGGTGGTACGTGTGGAACACAAATCCACACACAACCTACAGCATAAAACAATTGCCCTGCACCCAAAACCTGAAGTTAGGGTGGTACGTGTGAAAAAAAACATTTCACAGGGAACAAGAAAAGGACACTCTCAACACCCTATCAAAATATAAGAGAAATAGCAATCCCTAGGGAAAACACTCAATCTTGAAAAATAAAGCTTGAACTCAGCCCTTCACCAAAACCCTAAGTTAAGGTGGTACGTGTGAAAAACACTCCACACAGAACATAAGAAAGCGTACAACACTTCACCCAACAAAGCAGAAATGAAAAACAAGCAATATGAAAAACACACACTCTTCAAAATGAGGCTTCACGACAGCCCTTAACCCATCCCCGAAGTGAGGGTGGTACGTGTGGAAAAGGCGCTCCACACGGAACATAAGAAAATGCACAACTCAACATCATATCAATCAAGGGGTGAGGGAAAAACAGCAATACAAGGAACGATACTCACTCTTCAACAGTGTGGCTTTAACACAACCCTTCTCTCAAACCCAAGGTAAGGGCGGAACGTGTAGAAAGGCGCTCCACCCAGAAAACAAGAAAATGCTAAATTCAACACGCAATAAAATATAAGGAAACAGCAATAAGAAGGTAAACACTCACTCATCAAAGTCTGCACAAAGGTGGGTGGTAAATCAGCACCAACCCACAACCACGTAAAAGTGGGAGACACCAACACAATCAAAAAAAGGTAAGAGGTAAAACTGCACCATACCACATGTGAAGACATGCTCTCAACCAATCACCCATAAAAACACATGGCAGCATCATTGCAAATACGCAAAGCAGACACACAACCTCTTCTAGGCTTCAGAAGAAAACCAACAACAAACCACTAAACTTTGACCATCAGCCCACAGAGAAACAATATGGCAGCTGCAGAGTAAACTGAGACATTAAACATAAGACATCACTATGTCTCTTCGTATTATCTTTTCATGCTGTATTTTCTATATTTTGCTCCTTGTATATTTAATGCTATTTATTAGGTTGTACAGCGCTCTGACACCAACATTTTGGTCATGTTCGCGCTTTATAAAACTTTATAAATAAAAATAAAATAAATAAGGAATACCACATTATGAAAGAACAATTTGAAACCTCCGGTGAGCGAACTCTCACCTGAACTAACAGTATGTTCTGTAGAATGTTCCATGGTAACCGGAGCGGCTTGAATAAAAAAAAAACACTGAAGAACGGCACCGGCTCATTGTTGCTTGAAGAACTTGTGACAAAAGAAAGGAAAAGAAATGAAACAGTACCTCCGGTTGGTAGACTCCCGCTTTCAGAAACTGCAAATGACATGCAAAACACCAGGCGCTCGGCGAAATGGTATAACATCGCCTATTCCTGATACCAAAACAGTTTCCACACGAACTGGGGTAAATGCCAAGAAGCTCACAAAAATGATCCACTAACAGGTGAGGTGGAACAGGACAGAGTGACATTGCCCTTCACGAAGACGTCTTCAATTACCTTTATTGACTAACACAGAACGTGGTTGGCAGAAAACGCGCTGAAAAGCAGAACACAGCGTGTATATAGGTGGTGCCTTCAAACACAAGATGGCGGTACATACATGACGCTGAGCCGGATGGCTCACGGCACGTCTTTGCATGCAGGCGTCCAGAAGCAGCAATTCACAACGAACTGCAAGGAACGTCACAGGAGATCCATGGAGACATCGCAGCAATGAACGTCACAGGGGATCCATGGAGCCATCGCAGTACACACAGATGCAGGTAAGATCGCGCGTGCTGAAGAAGACATGCGCCTCATTTTCAAATTTAAACACTGCAATGCAACTGCCCAAATGTCAAGGGGCTGCCTGTGGCAATAAAAAAACATGAAAAGGTGGCAGTTGTAAACACCGCACTGTCTGCACAACAAAGTCAGCACTGAGAAAACAAGTGGGCGGGTGTAATAATAAAAAAAACAGCTCCTCCTTCTCATAGCCCCTTCGAAGTTGTTTTTGCAGAAGCTCCACTTCTTTGAAACACCTCCAACACCTCACAAGAGAGAGAGACAAGAGAAAACTTCCACTTGTTGCTCCTCATGAGAACACACCACAATGGGCTAAATCCAAACACAGTCCAAGCAGTGATGGGAACACCGCAAAATGAGTTAAACAGCGGTTGCAGCAGACAGGCAAAAGATGAACAGGGACACTGCAGCTCCAGCACAGTTGAAGTAGAAACAGCAAGAACTGGCACGCTTGGGTTGGGGGCGACCGATCTCATGGTCACTGGTGGGGCTCAGGGGTGCCAGTTAGCTTTAAATACACTGCAGATACTTTAGAAAATGTTTCCATCATCCAGGTGTAATACACAGGTTTCTTTCAAAATCGTCGCCAAAATGTAGTGAACAAATGTAGGTCTGGTCCAAGTAGTTTCTTCATGTAGATTTATTAAGATAGATGTTACAGCGTAGAGCCCCACCAGGAGCAGCCTTCCTGCTGCTCAGCCCATCCACCAACTGACTCACACACTCACCAACATTCCACTCATCAACAATCTCTCATCACAGTCACACTGGCTGAGCAGCAGGTATAGCAAAGATACAGACATATGTTATATGGAGTGTCTACGCTGAAGGCAGATACAACCAGGTTGTCAAAAAACAGTCATTGATTATCAGAAATTTCAAAATAACGCTGCGAACAGAATCGCTGCAAGGCGGAGACCAACTTGGTTTCAGAAAGTGCAAATTGGCATTTAGAAAAGAAGAAATAATTGACTTACCAAACCCATTAGAGAGAGTCATCGTACTTCTGCATGCGGTGAAGTGGCACAAGGAGACGTGCCCCAGGTTGTTTTTACTGAGCCATCCATACCCGAAGTGGCCATCCACCAAAACTGCTGAGTGAGGCTCGGAACAACTTCACAGGTCTTCGAAGAATAAAGAGCAGAGAGCGACTCTCAGAATAGTGAAATTTTTTAGATGGCAGCAAAGAAAGTCACGTTTCTAGCTCTCTTTAAAGATGATCCAGAGGCCAGCATGTCACAAGGCCTCACAGATGAGTTGACTAAACCAAGTCACATTGATCTACCAGGGGTGTCATTAAGTTCCATACTGGTATACAATGCTGCTATATTCCTAAAACCACCACCGTTTGATACTGCCAAAAAGCAAGATTGGCGAAACATGGATCGTTTGGATAGAGACATTTGAAAATGTCATTAATGCACTTGAAGAGATGATCAAATACCTCTAAATCTTGCTGGTTATGGTGTAAAAGAAGTCATAAGGAAGATGCCGCGAACTGATGAAGAAATCACATACCGTCAGATTAAAGAAACTTTGAATTGCATGTTGTTAGACCTGGCATCATTGGCGCGGGTCTCCCTTCCTCTTTTCGCTTCTTTCCTTTTATGTTGACTGGATTTAGATGCTCTGGGTGCTGTGCCACTGCCAATCAGTGACACAGCGCGAATGCTCCCTGTGTGAAGATAACTGTATGAATTGGGATAACCATAATTGGCTCGTTTGGTTTACCTGCCAGCCCCTAGTATCAGTGCACTGTGTGTGCCCAGGGCTGGTAGACCAAATACTGCTGGTGGGCCTGCAGCGCTGATTTGCGCTACCCACCGAAGCGGCTTTTCAAGTATGCCTGTGTAGCATGTTCTAATAGCGAGTTACCCTCCATTTCACTGTTTACTGTTGTGAGGCCACCCGTTCTCATAGGCCAGAATGGGCAGGCTGAGTATTACATGCCTTAATCCTACCTGCCCCCAGGAACCTGATAGGAACGTCGAATTTGATATGTTTAAGCTCAGAACATTGAGATACATCTTTTAGTAAGGCTTATTAGCGTAGCCCGTGTTCGAAAATGCCTCTACTAGAAACAAGGTATTTTCTGGCCTAAGCTTTCCTGTAGGCTTTGCTAGCGTGTATATTGGCCGTCTGGTTTTGGAGCAGCAGGGCCAGCTGGGTCAGACCTGGCTGGAGAGAGAGATCGGCATTTAGAGTATGGGGAGGGGTGACTCTTTGATCTGAGCAGGGCCGTGCCTGGCAAGGTGAATGATGGCTCCATCTCCCACTGGGCGTCTGATAGCAGACCCCCAGATTCTCAAAGGGCAGGATGTCGAATCGTAAACCAAGTGCTCCCCGACCCCACCGAACTGGTTCTGGCTGGATGCAGTGATTTGTGACTGCAGAGAACAAAGACTTTTTAGGTATAAAACTCTACGCTAAAACCTGGTGCGGTGTGTTCCTTCTGGATGTCAAGACGAAACTCTGTCCGAGCGGACAGAGGAAAGGACTTTGAAACTTTCACCAAGCTTGCTGAAGAAACTACCCAAGGGCCTGAATTGAGAGCGCCTCCTGGTGAAGTCTCAGGGACATTAGACTTCACCCCGTCAGCCGCCTGAATTCCTGTGCTAGGGATTCTACTTGCAGGTGAGGCCTCCGTCGAGTAATCCGGAACCTCTAGTTCTACTGTGAGGAACGCGGACTGGTAACCCTTGTGAACTCTGTGTGTGGGCCGTCGCAGCTAAGAGAGAGCTGCCGCCGCTGAGCGCCCGCCTTAATTTGAATGTTCAGAACCTTTGCTGAAACTGTGTGGGCCGCCGCAGCTAAGAGAGAGCTGCCGCCGCTGAGCGCCCACCTTAATTTGAATCTTCAGAACCTTCGCTGAAACTGTGTGGGCCGCTGCAGTTAAGAGAGAGCTGCCGCCGCTGAGCGCCCGCCTTAATTTGAATCTTCAGAACCTTCGCGGCAACTGTGTGGGCCGCCGCAGCTAAGAGAGAGCTGCCGCCGCAGAGTGCCCGCACTTGTGTCAGCTGTGCAACATCGTGAATTGTCCTGTGGGCCGCCGCAACTAAGAGAGAGCTGCCGCCGCTGAGTGCCCGCACTTGTGTCAGCTGTGCAACATCGTGAATTGTCCTGTGGGCCGCCGCAGCTAAGAGAGAGCTGCCGCCGCTGAGTGCCCGCACTTGTGTCAGCTGTGCAGCATCGTGGATTGTCCTGTGGGCCGCCGCAGCTAAGAGAGAGCTGTTGCCGCTGAGTGCCCGCACTTGTGTCCGCTGTGCATCATCGTGATTTGTCCTGTGGGCCGCCGCAGCTAAGAGAGAGCTGTCACCGCTGAGTGCCCGCACTTGTGTCCGCTGTGCATCATCGTGATTTGTCCTGTGAGCTGCCATTTCTAACACATGTTCAATCCAATGCTCAATGTAGATTATGAAAGATACATTTTCAGTCAAGAATGACAGAAAGTCGGTGAAACCATCGATTAATTTGTGGAGAGATTCGATGCATTGATCAAACACTATAAGTTCAATGAATTTAATGAAGAATAAGGTATACATCTTAGAGTTATTGATGGATGTCTGTCAGATTCATTCAGAAGACGAATGCTGAGAGAAACTCTTAGTCTGGAGCGAGTGTTAATGGCTGCCAGAGCTGAAGAGCGTGCTGATAGACAAGTAACTGACATGGAGGCCAGAGGTGCCCAGAATGAATCAGTCATGATGGTGTAAAGTAAACCAAAGCCAAAGTCTGAACGACACAAAGTGATGTCTACACGTAAAAAAAGTTGTGTTTTAGATGTGGATTTTTGCTTCCACACAATAGTAAATATCCGCCATTGGACAGATATATAAAGGCTGTGGGAAGGAGAACCATTTTGTGACGGTTTGTAAAGCAAAGGAAAAAGCAAGTACATCATGGTGCAAAGACAAAATGGCAGCTGAATGTTCCAGAAGCAATGTTTGATGCGCACCCACAAGGCCAAGGGCGACATCAGTTAAGACAAATCAACACTGAATGAAGTCGATTGTCATCTAAATCATTACCAAGCAGTTCTTCTAGATCAGTATCAAGTGAAGAAGATGGTTGTGCCATGACGATGTTTACCTCAGAATTATGTGCGCATTTTGGAATGGCCACATGTGAAGAAAATTGTCAGTCAAAGAAAAGTCGACATGCCAAAGCACCAAAGTCATTCAAACGTTAACCAAAGATTACACTGAAAATAATTGGTTGTTCGATACCTTTCATCATCGACAGTGGTGCTTCAATAAACGTTATGCCTGAGGAGAAATATAATGAATTGTTTCCATTAGCACAACTTACGCGATCGAAAACCAAAGTGTATACATTGACTGCATCAGCATCCTTAAAAATTCAAGGTTCATTTGTAGCAGCAATGAAAAACAAGAAAACGAAGGTTCAAGCACCCATCCATGTGCTTCAAGGTACAGCGTCAAGTGTCTGTCTACTCAGTTTCAGCACAGCTGCTGATATGGGACTGATTTCCGTAAGCTACAACATGAGAACACATCATGGTATAGTAAATCAATTCCCTTAATTGTTTTGTGGTTTAGAAAAGCTTAAGACTATGAAAGTAAAGCTACATATTAATGAGGATATCCATCCTGTTGCTCAAATATATAGGCAAATTGCTTTTCATTTACAAAATGCTGTTGAAAAAGAACTTGAATTATTACTTAAGCATGATATCATTGAGCGCTCTACTGGTCCCACACCATGGGTTTCTCCCATAGTGGTAGTGCCCAAAAAGGACAATGAAGGAGGTGTATGCATATGTGCTGACATGCGGCGGGCAAACAAGGCTATTGAGCAAGAGAGACATCCAGGTCCACACATTGCTTACATGATAATGCAATTAAATAGTGCAAAGGTCTTCTCTCGCCTAGATTTGAATAAAGGTTATTATCAGTTGGAACTAGAAGAAAGGTGCAAGTACATTACAACCTTTTTCCACACATGTTGGTCTGTTTCGTTACAAAAGACTACATGTTGGTGTGTCTTTGGCTGCAGAACTTTTTCAAGACGTCCTTCGCTGTATCATACAGCCTATCATAAATGCGTTCAATTCTAGAGATAACATATTCATTTTTGGAGCTACACAAAAAGAGCACGATAAAGCTCTCACACAAGTATGTCATTTACTAGCGGATTCAGGTTTGACTTTGAATGCAGATAAATGTGAGTTCCACAAGACAAAGTTCAAATTATTTGGCCATATCTTTTTTATGGGGGCATGACCCTGATCCCGCTAAAGTACAGGTGCTGTCACATGCTGATCCCCCACAAGCTGTTTCTATGGTGCGTTCATTTCTTGGCATGGCCAGCTACTGTTCCAGAATTATACAAAACTTTGCCACTGTAAGTGATGTATTTAGAGAGATGACAAAAAATAATGTTTCCTTTCATTGGTCACATGAATGTGAAATAACATTTAAGAAAATCAAACACGCCATTGAAAATGCTCCTGAAATGGAATATTTCAATCCAAAGCTTCATAAAGAGGTTGCTGTTGACACTAGCCCAGTCGGGTTAGGCACCATGCTTACACAGCACAGCGGACATCCGAATGCTTGAAGGTATGCTGTGGCAAATGAAAGTAGGAGTTTGTCCCAAACAGAACATGCTTATTTACAACCTGAAAAAGAAAGTTTAACTGTGAGAATGTAGGCCATTCCCTGAGTTGCTTAAATTCCATCTGCCGAATTGGCCCCCGGGGAGAAGCTATAGCCTCTCCTACACCCATTAGGTTGGTATGTGGGGGAGATGTTAGTTTGATCTCCTGGAATGTGGCAGGCTTAGCCTCTAAATTTGAAGACGACAGGCGGATTCAATTCATAACATCATTTAACATTATCTGTATTCAGGAGACCTGGGAGGTGGAGAATACATTTTTTTCTGGAAGAATATAAGACATTCTTCCTCCCAGCACAAGGGTCGGCCTCAGGTAGAGCAAAGGGAGGATTAGTTATTTTTATAGCACTTGGGCTCTGTGCGTCCGTGAAACGATTGATTTGGGACTCTAAAGTGGCACAAGGCCTCAAACTAGTGATAGGGAGAGCATTGCGGTTTACACTAATACATTTTTACAATGCAAAAAACAAGAAACAGGGCCCCTCCAGTCTGGTGGAGCTAACTGGGCTTCTGGAATCGTTACAGGGTGATGATCTCCCACAGGAGAACCTTATTCTGTTAGGAGACTTCAATTGTCATTTATGCTCTGATATCCACGACAGCTTCAACACCACGACCGCCCCGGCAACCACCGAGACCACTGCCCCCACAACCACCAACCGCCTGCTCTCCTGGACCAACATCAACGACGAGGACACCAGCGAGATCATGAACACCATCCACTCCGGTTCACCGCTAGACCCGTGCCCTCACCACATCTTCAACAAAGCCAGTACAGCCATCGCGCCCCATCTCCGGAAAATAATCAACATCTCCTTCGAGACAGCAACCTTCCCGGAAAGCTGGAAGCACGCCGAGATCACCGCCTTACTCAAGAAACCCAAGGCAGACCCCAAGGACCTCAAGAACTTCCGACCCATCTCTCTGCTCCCGTTCCCCGCGAAGGTCACCGAGAAAATCGTCAACAAACAACTGACCCGCTACCTCGAGGAGAACAACATCCTGGACCCTTCCCAGTCCGGCTTCCGCAGCAACCACAGCACCGAGACCGCCCTCATCGCCGCCACCGATGACATCAGGACCCTG
The DNA here is from genome assembly GCA_963921515.1 of Calotriton arnoldi. Taxonomy (NCBI): domain Eukaryota; kingdom Metazoa; phylum Chordata; class Amphibia; order Caudata; family Salamandridae; genus Calotriton; species Calotriton arnoldi. The sequence continues at coordinate 242,120 of CAWUFW010017476.1, read as the reverse complement.
CTAGACAACGGAGAAACAGCAGCCCTCATCCTCCTGGACCTATCAGCCGCCTTCGACATGGTCTGCCACCACACACTACGAACACGCCTTCACGACGCCGGGATCCAAGAGAAGGCCCTGGACTGGACCACATCCTTCCTTTCCGGCAGAACACAAAGCGTCCGCCTCGCCCCCTTCCGATCCAAGGCCACCAAGATCATCTGCGGCGCACCCCAAGGCTCCTCCCTCAGCCCAACGCTGTTCAACATCTACATGGCACCCTCGCCCACGTCGCCCGACAGCACAACCTCAACATCATCTCCTACGCCGACGACACCCAGCTGATCCTCTCCCTCACCAAAGACCCTCACACCGCCAAAGCCCACCTCCACGAAGGAATGAAGGCTGTCGCCGAATGGATGAGGACCAGCCGCCTGAAGCTGAACTCGGACAAGACGGAGGTCCTCATCCTTGCTTCCAACCCTTCAGCCTGGGACGACTCCTGGTGGCCAACATCACTGGGAACAGCCCCGCCACCCACCGACCACGTACGCAACCTAGGGGTCATCCTCGACCCCACCCTCTCCATGACTAAGCAGGTCAACGCCGTTTCCTCATCCTGCTTCAACATCCTCCGAATGCTCCGCAGGATCTTCAAGTGGATCCCCACCGAAACAAGAAAAACAGTCACCCAGGCCCTCGTCACCAGCAGGCTGGACTACGGAAACGCCCTCTACGCAGGAACGACGGCTAAGCTCCTGAGACGGCTGCAACGCATCCAGAACGTCTCTGCACGTCTTATCCTCGACATCCCCTGACGCAGCCACATCACACCCCACCTGAGAGACCTGCACTGGCTCCCTGTCAACAAGAGGATAACCTTCAAGCTCCTCACCCACGCACACAAAGCACTCCACAACTCCGGACCAGCCTACCTCAACAGACGACTCAGCTTCTACACCCCCACCCGCCAGCTCCGCTCGACCAGCCTCGCCCTCGCCACAGTCCCCCGCATCCGGAAAACGACCGCCGGCGGCAGATCCTTCTCCCACCTCGCCGCCAAGACCTGGAACACCCTCCCCACCAACCTCCGACAGACCCAAGACCTACTGGCCTTCAGAAGACTCCTCAAGACCTGGCTCTTCGATCAGTAGCAGCACCACCCCCCTCTTCCCCCAGCGCCTTGAGACCCTCGCGGGTATGTAGTGCGCTTTATAAGTGACATGATTGATTGATTGATTGATTGATTGATATCGGACAGAGCTTGGGAGACCCCCTGTTAGACTTGGCATCTTTTGGCGTGTTTCCCCTGACTTTTTGCTTTCTGACCTCCTGGTTTTGACTCTGTTTTTGCTGGTGTAATGATTCTGCGCACTTTCCTCACTGCTGTCCAGTGGGAAAGTGCAAGTGCTCCTGTAGAAAATGTGTTATGGATTGGTGTTTCCATGATTGGCCTATTTGATTTATGTGTCAGTCCCTAGTAAAGTGCACTGCGAGTGCCAGGGCCTATAAATCAAATGCTGTTGGTGGGCTGCAGCACTGGATTGTGCCACCCAAGCGAACAGCCCGTAAAGTGGAACTCTTTTGGACCAAGAAGACTGCCAAGAAGAAGAGCTGGAGAACCTGTGAGGAGGAACTACCACTTTGCCGTGTGCTTTGTTGTGTTGGCCTGCAGTGGCTGCTTCTGTCTTGGGCAGTGAAAGGACTGGACTGAACCTTCTGCAATCTACTTTGTGAGTTTCTCCAAGGGCTTGAGGTAGAGCTTGCCCCCTGTTCAAGAAGTCTCAGGAACAGCAAAGACTTCAAGCCTGACGCCGTCTACGACGCCGCTGCCAACTCCGTGTCCTGAAGGCACCGCAGAGGGCACTGCCGCAACGCCGCACCGCGATCCTGGTCTCACCGACGATGCCTGCTGACGCCGCCACCGAGCCGCTGCTCACACTTCGACCTGTGGGCACCGCACTCCGTACCGCCTCGCGACGATGCCTTGGTATCCTCGATGACGCCGCTCCATGCCGGACTCGACGCCGCTGCTTGCATCGTGGTTCGAGGGCACCACTCGTACAGTTACACGATGCACCACCCTCATCCCGCACCGCAGCCTTGGCCTACCAACGCCGGTGCCATCGACTCCAGTTCGTCAGCCGACGACAGCGCTTCAGCAACGATGACGCCGCTGCTGCACCGTGACCTGCCAGCACCGTGACGAGCACCGCCTTCACCTCACACCGCGACCCTGGCCTCACCGACGATGCCATCTGACGCCGCCACCGAGCCGCTGCTCGCACCGCGACCTGAGGGCACCGCACGCCGCACCGCTGCACTTCGCACTGCAGCACCCGACGCCTGCCGACGCCAGCGCTCCTGACTTCAACAGAGAGGAGATCGATCTGCAATGCGTGTGACTTTGAGGGCCCCGACGACGCCTACACCGACCTCCGGAACCGACGCCTGCAGTCGCCGTGTTTTCGGAAGCTAACCGCGAGGTCATCGACGCCCTGCGTTTCTGAAAGGTACTGTTTGCGGGTCTTCCCGACACCGTAGCTGACCCGCGACGTCGCGGTCAGCCAGAACTGTTTGGATTTGTTTGTTCACAATGCCGTGATAGCCCCGGAAGGAGCTATCGACATCAAGAAACTGTTTTTAAGGATACTGTGATAACTGAAGATTTTTAAAGTACTGTACTGTGGATTTTTATCGTATTGGTCTTGTTTTAAGTATATAAAAATATTGGATATTTTTCTAACCTGGTGTGGTGTCCGTTTGTAGTGCTTACACTGTATTACTGTTGGTTATGTGCAAATGCTTTACACACTGCCTCTAAGATAAGCCTGACTGCTCGTGCCAAGCTACCAAGGGGGTGAGCAGGGGTTATTTTAGGAGTGTAACTCCCTTATCCTGACTAGGAAGAAGGGTCCCTACTTGGACAAAGGTGCAAGCCCTTGCCAACTAGAGACCCCCATTTCTAACACCCCCCCACATGCTCGGTATCAGAGGAATGGCATATGGAGCACTCCCCAGATGGCCGTGACTTAAACGTCCTTCTAAATACTTATGATCTAATATTCACATTAGAGAAGGCAGCTAGTTTCCCTATTAGTTATTACCCACCATCTTATAAAAGTAGGGGTTGTGCTACAACTATTGATTTTTTTTTTGTCTCATCATCTCTGGGTTGTAATATATCCTTTTTTTAAATTTTACACAGTCCCTATAGTGATCACAACCCTCATACTCTGGGGCTCGAGGCACAACGCTCCCAGTTAGCACCAGGTAGCAGGAATGTGGGTACAATACTGCCAACTGATCAGGGGAGGCGCCTGCAGTGGTCGCAGGTGGATACCAATGCTCTCAACCATTTCCTTTTTAAACTGAGGCAACTGGAGATTCTGAAGGGTCTAGAAACATCGCCCTCAGAAAACGACATAACCATTTCATTTATTGTTATCGCTCAGTCAGTAGCTAGTTTGTTAACTGTTCCAGTAGTTACCCCCTGTTCGGATAGTCCAAGATGGTTCGACAGTGGGTGCTCTAAGGTGCTTAGGAACTTTAAATTTGCCTTGAAAGAGACTCCCCGTAATAGATTACGGGTGGTCAGCTGCCGTAATACCTATAAAAGTGCTCTCAAGGAACGGAGGTCCTTATTACAAAAACAAGGCTGGGATAAGCTGATACAAGCGAGTGAACTAAAAGATAGTACCCTTTTTGGGAAGGTCATTAATAGTCCCTGTTTTTCTGAACCGGATAAGCCGAATTTGTGTCATCATATCACTCCTGACCAGTGGAAGGATAATTTCCAGGCGTTCTAATCATGGGGAAGGAGAGCAATGTACTAATGATCTAGAGCCCCTCCCATGTGAAGCTCCTATTAACTTTCTTCTTGAAGAGGTTAGAATTGGCATTGAGGGATTGTCCCAGAATAAGGCCCCAGGCTCGGATGGGATTCCCCGGACCTGTTTCGGAATAATATAGATGTGTGGGCCCCGTTCCTGACTAGGGTATTAAACGCAGCAGTGTTATCATCTATGCCCCCATCTTGGTCTACTGCCATTATTGTCCCGATCTTCAAGAAGGGTGACAGGGATAACCCTCACTGTTACCGCCCCATATCCCTGATCGACTCTACTATAAAGGTTATGGGACGGGTCCTATTAAATATGCTATCTAAGTGGGCAGATAAAAATCAAATCATTTTGGAGGTTCAATATGGCTTCCGCATAGGTAAACCAACAATAGATCAATGTCTGAACCTTTATCTTTTGATATCTAAATATACAATCGCCAAAGCGGGTTCTATCTATTTAGGTTTTATGGACCTTACTGCAGCATTCGATAGAGGGAACCGCAATAAATTGTGGTTGTTACTAGACGAGTTAGGAGTCGAGCGCGCAATAGTAAATGTTTTAATGACTCTTTATGCCCATACAACAGCAGCAGTCAGATATACCCAATAGGGGGTTCTCACTGACAATTTTAAATGTTCAAGAGGATTGCATCAAGGGTGTATTCTTGCCCCTTTTTTATTAACCTTATACATCAATGGGTTAGAATCTGCCCTGTTATCCCCGCAGGCCGATACCCCAAGAATAGGCAGTAGATTAGTGCCAGTTCTGCTGTATGCGGATGACGCTGTGCTTATAGCACGTACCCCCAGAGCTTTGCAAGTCCTAATTGATGGGTTTGTTTCCTTCATGAATGGGCTTTATTTGTCTCCTAATTTCACCAAATCATTTGTGATGGAGCTAGGTTGCTGAGGGACTAGCTTGAAAACTTTCAAGGCAGGCACTTTTGGTTTAGCCAAGGTCCCGGCTTTCACATATCTTGGTGTTTTATTTGATGCCAAACTAAATTGGAATAACCTGAAGGCAGAGAAGCTAAGGGACATGAAAAAATCCCTGGGAGCTATTGCAAACTATGCACACAGACTGGGCACATGGTCCCCGGAGGTGATCATAAAATTATATTAGTCCTTTTGTATTTCCAAGGTCCTGTAGGGGAGTGAGGTCTGGGGGTACACTGCAGTCGACAAATTACAGACGTCAAAAAACAAATTTTTAAGACGGATTTTAAAAGTCCCCAGGGACCCCCGCTTAATCTGTACATGAGGAACTTGGGACTAAGTATATTACTGATTTAGCTGCAGTTAAGCCTCTGTTGTGTTGTGTGGATGTTTGGTCTAAGGAGGAGGTATCTTTTAATCAAGCAGTAATTTTGGACTGCCTTTCACTGGACAATGGGGTATATTCACAAGAACGTGTGATAACTACCGCAAGAGTAGCGTAACACAACTTTCAATAAAGCAGCCTATCACGGGAAAATAACCCTGTGTCAACGTGGAATTCACAACAAGGCAGTACCATGCGATAGTCACCAGATAACGCATCAAATGCCAGCTTGTAAATCAACACCACGCCCAAAAAATGCGAAACGTGAACGCGAGAAATCATGCGATGAGGCCAATCGCGGTACAAAAAGCTGCGAAAAGCAGCCTCAGGCCAGCAACTCCCACGCGTCTGGCGGGCAATTGCACCATAAAAACCACAGGCACAACACACCAGAAACAAGCCAAAGCACGTAGCAACATCCATGCACCCTGACCCAGAGCAGAGGGCAACGCAAACCCCAGAACCCCCACAGACCAACAGCAAGGAACAACTGGGTCGGGGAAGGCCAAGGAGAAAATGGAGAGGAAGACGGGGTGCAGACCGCAGGAAAACAAGACCAAGGCCACGTAGGCGACAGAACACTACCAGCAAATGACCCACAAGCAGACCGTCTGGAATGCAGTCGCAGAGCCCAGGAGGCCAATCCAGGAGGCCAAGAGGCTCCGCCAGGACGTGAAAACCTAAACCAGGCACAAACCCACTGCCAACAGGAAGGTAGCAACGGCGACAGGAGGTGGCAGTCCAGCGACACAGGAAGAGCAGGAGGAAAGCCAGGCCACAGTCATCAGTGTGGAGAGGGTGCAAGGAGTAGGGAGTACGGACACAGCTCGACAGAACCTGACACAACAACAACAGGGTGAGGATCCAACAGGGATTCGGGGGACGGGGTGATGGGCACAATGCCACACATGCACAATGAGGTGTAGCACACTGCACATCCACATTACCCAGGGACATGTCCCCCATCCCCGTAGCACACTGAAGCACACACACTTAGCAATCACCGCACATACCATGACAATGTGGCACAAAGTGCAACACCCACACGGCAGAACAGGGGACACAACTGGGTCCACCCAGGCGCAGAAACAGAACAATCACATTGGACAGAGCAGGGAACTGTGAGATGCACATCTACACCTACAACCCCACATCAGCCATGTAGGCCAAATGTACACTGTCCTAACTCAAATAGCCACCACCGCCCAAACAGTCACAATGTACATTGTCACACAGTCTGCATGTCGACAAGAACAAGGCGCCAGCACAATGCCAACATGCACCTCCCCTTCACAATGCAGAGGGACAAACAACACCTCCAGCAGGTCTGAATAGACAACCCATCAGTGATGCCCGAGACGAACACCACACCCCCGACACCGACGCCATACAACAGCCCATGGACATCCCACACAACCCACCACCAGGACCAGGGCAGACAAGCTACTCAGAGGAGAACCCAGACTCTGCAACAGACCACACAGCATGAAGCACCCACAATCACGGCTGCCTCACAACACGTCACCCACCCACACATGCCATCCCAATGCCAGGTGGCAGAACGCCAAAAGGAGGTGGCCCAACAGGTGAGGGTGTTGCCGAAACCATGGAATGCGAACTAGAACACATACGTGGGTGTCCAATACCCTTCAGGGACCACCTACACCCCACAAAGGAGACCCACACCCCCACAGAGACACATGCACATATCATGTTGAACTGGCTACGGGCACGTGCACCCGGCCCCTTTATTGGCAGGGCCACATGTACAGTGACCCCTGTGCTGGATGTGTGTGGGGTGAGTATAAGCCAGCCCGCACGGACTGCTTGGTGCTGGCAACAACCTGAACAGTGGACACCAGTGTAATGGAAACAGAAAACATCAGCATAACAGAGTCAAATGCAGAGCAACATGGAGGGATCCGGAGTAAGGACAGAGGACACCCAATATTCAGTCAGGAGGTTCCGTGAGTTGCAGTGCACTGAGGTAGGGGCACTAGAGAAGTGCGCGCTCATGTGAAGAAATTGCTAGGATTATGTCCCTTCGGGTTAGTCCTGATGCAGATGCAGTTACACCTGCATCAACTTCCTCATCAACGTCCCAGGTCTCCCACACTGCCTGAGGTGACAGTTGCGTCCGCAATCCACAGCGCAATACCCAGTATTAGATCTGGGTGTGTAGCTTGACTACCACCACCAGTCTGCATTCCTGCCTTGGGGCTGTTGCCACCTGCCCTCCCATTGTCTGTGCCTTCTCCCGTCCGCACACTTGAGACATCCTCCTCATCATGGTCCCAGGCCTTCCCCACTGCATGAGGTGACATTGCTGCACAACCTCATAACAGCACAAAACTCAATCAGTAACGGACAATGGCTTGCGGTGCACTGAGTCACTGGCACCTGGAGTGCTGAGCAGGGTATCAGGCCGATGATGGCATCCACGACAGGTCTGAGCAACTCCGTAGGTCTGTCAGGACCACCGTTTCGACTCTGGCAGATGGCGGTTGGAGGTGGTCCTTGCAGTGGTGGCGTGTGCTTCCTGCGGTGATGTGACGTCCGGGCCGGTCAAGACTCAATGCTTTGCGTGGACCCTGGTGGCCCGCAGTTGAGGCCGGAGGATGCGGACAGCGCAGGGCCACAGACACATGGCGTTGATGACCCCAAGACCATCGCTACAGAGGCCATTCAATGTCCCAGAAGGAGGGGTCCCAGGCCTGAGCAGCACAGAGTTAGTGGCCCCTGATGCACTATGGCCGGCACAGGCACCCAGCCACGGGACAGTGACTTGTGGTGCAGTCAGATGGGCCATGCGACCTGAGCGGGTCCCCATCAATGTCCGAGGTGTATGTTTCGGAGGGTTTCGGGGGACAGTGGAAGGTGTCCTCCAGGGCATGATGCGGAAGGTCTGATGTTATCTGGAAGCAGCAAATGGAGGAGTGGAAAGCGCAACCCTCGTTTCCACCAACAATTCGGTATCAGCTACATGAGGATGAAAACTAGCCCCTAGTCCATAGACTCAAATGCCACCAATGTACGACCAGTCAGTGTCCATGAATGTCGGGGAACAAACTTAGTGGCACAGGTACTGAGAGGGGATGCAGTCTGCGATGATGCCGGTACACAGATGTGAACTCCAACATTGCCAAATCAAGACTCTGTGACCTACTGGACCGCAGTGTAGGCCGGAGGCAGCGGTCAGCATGGGCTCACAGACACGTGTCGTGTGCTTGTGATGCATTCGTTTGCTTCACTGATAGCAGGGAGTTTAGTGATATCACCCCTGCAGTAGACATCTGGTCACTGCCATGATGTAATCAAGACTCAGTTCCAAATGTGTGACCTACCTGACCGTGGTGTAGGCCTGAGGCAGCGGTCAGCACGGCCCATTCACCGAGTGTCGCCGGCATAGGTTGGATGGCCCCACCGGCCTGCGTAGTTCAGGTTCAGTGGCACCACGTGTAGCCGGCTGGCGTTGAACAGGGTTAGTGGCACCACGTTTTGCCGGCTGGCATTGAACAGGGTTAGTGGCACCACGTGTTGCCGGCTGGCGTTGAACAGGGTTAGTGGCACCACGTGTCGCAAGATGCCCATATGGAACTATGCCTCACTGATCGGGGGGTCTGGTGCTGTGGCCGCTGGCCCAGATTTGGGGTCACTGCCATTCATGACTCAAGACACAGTTCCACATGTGGGACCTACTGGTCAGAAGAGTAGGCCGGGGGCAGCAGTAGAGTACATCAACGAAAAAGGAATAAAGCGGGCCGGTGTTGTGGCAGCCATGATGGTCTGAGGTGGCTGCCAAGGTCTCGGGCCTCGGGCTTGCGCCGGCACGTGGTGGGCCCTCCTTGACACACGCCGGTGTCAGAAGGTGATCAGTGTGGCCTGGCTGCGCAGGGGCTGGCCTGACGGGTTCGTGGACCAGCGTGCCAGAGTCCGGCAGGCGCACAGCATCTCAGGCAACTCCGCTCATGGGGATGGCATCGGCCTTGTGGTGAGGTGGGAGGCGCCGCCCTGGCAGAGACGTGGGTCTTTCTGGAAGTGGACCACGCCCAGGCCCACATGTTTTTTATTCACACCCCTACGCTGGCATGGCATACGCCGGGCCATCCCACTCTGCTGACGCTTAGGGGGGGCGTAACAGGCAACATTTCCGTGAGGTCCCCCACTGGCTGTGGTGACATGGTGGCGTCCACTGTCCACTACACTCCATACGCAAGCGGTGTATGTCGCCATGGATATGGGTGTGTTCTGCATACTTCGAGGTGTCCAGCACATCTCCGGCACTGTTGGCATTGTGTACTTTCCCAATCATGGTTCTACTGCATCCTTCACACATGCCTGGTTGCCACCTCTCCCCACATTCGGCTAGTATGTGGCTGAGGTGCCATGCTGTTGCTGGCTCATTTTCAGGGCTTGCCCATGTGGACATTGTAAGTTGTTCTGTCGTGTCTGGTGGGTGGGCATATTGTTGTGCCTGTTTGTATGTGATTTTGTGACGTGTGAGTTGCATGGTTGTGGTGTTGAGGTGTGTGGGGTGTTCATTTGTATATTGCCAAGGGGCTGTACATTTCCCTTGTTGCCATCCTGGGAACGCTGGTTGATGATGGACTGTCGGAGGATGAAGGTATCATGCACACTGGCTGTGTATTTGAAGGCGACATTGTTGGGTGTTCCACTGTGTTCCATTGTTGCCTGCACATTGGTGTGAGACGTGTGCTTCCTGTTGCAGTGATTGTGTGCTGTGTCACCAGGGGGCACAGGTAGTACATGTGTGCTGTGTGTTGCCCCCAACACGTGCGTGCATCCTGCTATGGCGTCTGGTCCTTGCTTGGTCTCCAGCGGATCTTGCGCATTGTGTTGTACGTATGGGGACTGGGGTACCAGGGTGATGGTGATATCCAGGACAGGTGTTGGGGACTTTGATGTGGCTGGCTGTGGAACTCCTCCGACTCTGGCGGGTGTTGGATGGGGGGTCTCAGGGGCCAACAGGTGCAGCCACACCATCAGCTTTGTGTGGGGTGGGATGTTGGTTGTCCGCTGTGTTGTTGCCGTAGGCCTGTTAGGCGATGATGGTCAGGATGCGTAGGTTGGTTGTCCCTTTCAGCCTGTAGTGGAAGGTGACATTGTCAGATGTTGGGTCTGTGCGGCTGGTACGTTTCCTGGGGTTCCACTGTCTTTGTCTGGGCTGCGTCTGTGTTGGTCCGGGGGGGGGGGTCCGGTTGTGGGATGGGGTCCTGGGGTGGTGGGGGTGGGTGTTGTGGCCCTCTTGGGTGTCCGGGCTGCATGATGGGTGGCTCCATGGCATCTGTTGCCCTTTGGATGTGGCCCTGGGCTATGCTCCCTTTTGTGGTGCTGGCTGCCGTCCGACTTTACACTAGGTCAGAGCAGGTGTAGATTTCCTGGTGCTAACGTGCCTTATCGCCTGTTTTGTGTTTTTATCGCGGATGTGGCTGGTCATTGTGAATGTTGAGGTGTGCTGTTGTCTCTGCTTTTGTCACGGGAACGCCTACTCTGCATCTCATTAGCGATATTTGCGAGGGTCCTCTGTGGCGATGTTTTTTTGCGGCTGCTATCGCGGGTAAACTGGTGCTGTGGGCTGTTAACACCGGCTTGTGAAAGGGGGGGTAAATTTATCATGACTTTGGCTGCGATAAAGTGCCGTTAATTCGGCGATAGCTCCTTGTGAATATGCCCCAATGTTTTTAAAATCCCATGGTTAAGATACATAAAGGAAACCCTCCAGACCCTGGGAAGATCAGACATCTTTACAAAATATGACACAGTGAAGCGAAAGGATAAAATATTAATTAAAGATTTGTTTTTTAAAAAAGCCATTGCAGAACGTGAGGGCATGGAGCTCAGTAAACCCACGGTAAGAGCACATGCTCTAGTCAAATCAGTGCAGGGTATGAAGACTTATCTTGCCATTTTAACTAGTGCCCATGATAGATTTTTAATTACTCGTTTTAGATTAAATATGTTCCATCACTTAGTGGCCTCTCCTCCAGGCTTTGTCGTACGAGCTGAGGACAGAGGGCCCTGTGGCTGCAACAATAGGTCTCCACAGGATATTTTACATTTTGTCTCTTTATGTAAATATTTTATGCACCCTAGGCGATTGTATCTTAAAACTTATTTAAAAGAAATGGGACTCAGGCATGCTCGTATCGCACTTTTGCACTTGCAACTTTTGCAGAATGCCCGCACACTGTTTGTTGTTACACATTTTTTAGGAGCAATATTAAGATCAAGAAACTCTAGATACGATTGAGATAGACAGGGACATTTGTGATTTGTATTGTGATGAAATATAGTTTTAATGGATTTGTCTTTGTTTTTTTAATCTATTGTATCTTTTATGGGCGTGTTTTACTGCCGAATAAAGATTGCTTAGATATATATATATAAGTTTAACCGTGGTATGGGCTGGTGGACATTTCCAGATACTCCTGTACGGAAAGTCTTTACTCTGGTAACTGATCATCAAGCTTTACAACCTATATGTGGCAATCCAAAGGCCAAGATGCCTCCTCACATTGAACGATGGGGACCATGACTACAAGAGTACAATTATAACATTGTGTATCATCCAGAGAAGGATCAGAACCCTGCTGACTACTTTTCCAGAGTGCCTATAAAAGGTCATGGTACTTCATCCAAGATGGCTGGATCCTATATTAATTTCATTGCAAAATCAAACACACCAGCTGCCATTTCGTTAGCCCAGATTATCACTGTCACTAGCCATGATAGTGACATGCTAAAGTTGAAAAACACTATGTGACTAAAAGGGTTTCAAGGGGCACCTAAGGTGCACTCTGGGTGCATGTCATAATAAATCCGGTACTGGCATCACTATTTTCAGGGAAGCCATTATGTAGCTGGGTAACTTATAATGACCTGTGCCCAGGACATACCTTAAGAGGGCTTCCCGATCACTTGCAGTGCTTAGCAATGGAAGTTGTCATTACAGGGACACACTCAAATGTAATATAATGCATCCTGCCCTAGGGCTCTAAGGTCTGCTATAGGGGTGACTTACACATAATACATGCAGTGTACATGGGCATGGTACACAGTGAGTGTGCCATGTCGTGTTTTGGGAATGGTTTGCTCTGTTTCACACATCCTGCAATGGCAGTCTGACTGCAGTTTGTGGTTGGGTCCCTTAGGGTGGCATAATACATGCTGCAGCCCTTAGGGACCTTCTTTAGTACCCATGCCCTGGGTATCAGAGGTACCATTTATTAGGGACTTATAGGGGTGTTAAAGTCCTTGCCAATGGGGTTATAATTGAACATTTGTCTTGTGTTTTTAGGGAAGGAGCACTGGGGCCTGGTTAGCAGAGACCCAGTGCACTACCAATCAACAACAGCAGCACTAGTGAGCAAAAAGGGGGGTGACCATGTCAAAAAGACGCACTTTCCTACACTTCCTACCTTGGAGTTGGTGTTACAGTTTATTTTTGCAATAAATTGGAGGGTGGGCGATAGACCTCTCTTGCCTTGATGGTGAGTGTTTGTCCTGTTGACATGTTTTTTTGCACTCATGTGGGGCAATAGGGGCTGGGGTGGGGTGGTGTGGGAATGGATGTGGGTGTTAGCTTTTGATTGTTTGTTTACATATATTCCACTATGCAAGATGGGTCTCAGGAACATGCTTACGTTCCCTGACGCATGGATGGGAGGTGGCACACTTCAGATCATACAATCAGCTGATGATGCAGGCTAGCTCACTAGGTGAAACACACTACTTCATCATGTCCTGGAATGTTAATGGGTTGGGAAACAAAGTGAGGCTAGGCCTTGTGTCACGCTATATTCGTCGCCACAAACCGGATGTGATCCTCCTCCAAGAGACACACTTGACGGTTACCCAGTGCCAATTCTTGGGTAGGGGAGTGTACACTACCTTAGCACACACTGGATTTATGACGGGTTCACGGGGGTTGACTATACATATTAAGAAATCACCCCATTCCAGGTTACCCAGATGTGGGCTGACTGGGGGGGACATACGGTAGAGTGCAGGGATTGTGGGGGTGGACACTGACCACCCTGATTAGTGTGCATGCTTCTTCTGGCCTTCAGTCACCCGTATTGGAGGAGGTAGTAGCCGTTCTTATGGAGGCTGACTTCGCTCTCCATATAGTGCGTGGCAACTTTAACGATGTCATGACACTGGCAGCAGATATATTGGGTATTGCCGTAGACCCCTCGACAAGCGCAATTTTTGGCCTTACTGTGTCTCTCAGCCTTGTGGCAATGGCACAACCCAGAAACCATAGACTACTCTTTCTACTGGGGGACACACAAAGTCTTTTCTAGAATAGACAAAGTTTGTGCCCCTGGGGGTGAGATAGCCGAAGTGGACAAAGTGGAATACCTGGCACGTAGACTTTCAGACCACTCCAGGATCAATACCTGTCCAGCAGAAGGTGATCACATCTCCTCAAGCAGGATAGCTGGCAGATTAGCATCTCAAGGCCAGAGGCTTCAAAGCCTCTACAGTCTTTGAAATGCAACCATGGCTCCCCCCCCCCCAGTCCCGGGGAACACCACCTCCTGCCCTGAGGCCCATTTGGCACCAGAGCTGTTAGGAAATTAGATAGTCAGAAGGTGTGCCACACTTGCAGACTAGGCACACCCCTAAGGTGGGCCACCTGAAGGGGACACTCGAAGAAGGGTTTCACCATCTTGGTTTTGGTGACAACTAGGAACTTTGGGTCAAGATTATCCCCACTCCTCTCAGGAAGTGGTCATGTAGGGGGTGCAGACACCACAGGGGTAGGTAGCCCTTTGGCTACTGCCCTACACTCCCCTAAACACCCCTTAATTGGGTATGTAGGGGTCCCCCTGAAACCAGAGCTTTAGATTCAACTCCCTAGGAACAGAATAAGGATGAAGAAGAGCCATCACCATGAGCAGAGGACCAACACTTAGCTTGGCATGAAACCCTGCCTGGCTGCTGGCACCTCAATATTGCAATGACCCGATTCTTCTGAAAGCTGTGCATCCTCCCAAGCCCATAGAGGATTCTTCAGCACTTCAACAACCACTTAGCATCTCCCTTGGAGTGAAAGGGCCACCCCCCTACATCTGCACGCACCAACCACACATGTCCAGTACTTCATTTTGCTGTCCATCAGGTCCACCAAGGGAGCATCTTGCAAGGAAGAGGTCACCATGGTACCAAGAGGTCAGCCCCATCTTTCCAATGAGTTTCAAGACCTAGACCCTCCAGGAACCCCTCTGCACCAATTCCCTGGGTACCAGAGCGTGTGCCACAGCCAAGGCTTATTGAGCATCCAGTTCAGACACCACCACCGCCAAACTGAGCTGCCCACTGAGCGACATCAGGACCAATGAGGCTCATTCCGAGAGTGGCCCTGCTATCTGTTTTCTTCCCCTCTGCAGATTCAGACCGAGAACCGTGAGAGCCTTCAATGCAAGTGGCCAGCCAGCCAAACACCTCCGCACCTGAGCCCCACAGCCTGGGTTCACGGAAACCAACTGCATCACCTTGCACCCAGACCCTCATGAGTTGAACCCCTCTTGGGTTCTGCCAGACTTGTCCCCAAATCCCCACTTGAAGCCTTTTTGTTACTGGCACTGTGAACTATACCATGCAGCGCTCGAGGCTATTAATGCGACCAGCATCTCTGCGCCCTGACACACCAAGGCAGGTAAACCTGAACTGCTGGTGGTTCTTTGGACCTTGGGCTCCACGCACCTTTAGTCCTAAAGGGGACCCTCTAAAACTGCTTGCAAGTATATGTATGCAGTACATGTCTTTCCTCCCATAGGATAACAATACCACACTCGAGGCTGATACCTCAAAAACCTTTATTTGAACATTTGACTGTTTCTTAGTAAAATTGATAACTCTGAAATTACTTACATGATTCAGATGATCTTGGTATCTAAAACTATATGACAATCTGTGTTATTTTTCTGCATTGGTCTCAGATTTCTTCTTGAGTGTGTGTACCATTTATTGACTCTGTGGGTGCTACGAATGCTTAAAGCTCCCCTCTGATGAGCCTAAACTGCTCAACCAAACTGCCACAAATAGAGCATTTGGGATTATTAAAGTAAGCTCTGTAAACCAATATGGGTCATCTGGACTTTTTGCACGGTGTGCCCTTACATTGACCCACTACATAAAAAGCCAGCTTCCTACAAGAAGGCACAAGTTAGAATCTCACAACTCCATGAGGAACCTAACAATGAACAATGAATAGAGAAACAGAAGAGAAGAAGGAAGAGCCAAAAGAGAAAGGGGGTGAAAAGAAGAAGGGAGAGGAGAAGGGAAGCAAGGGACAGTGGGGGTGACTAGAACCAGAGTATCAGCCACCCCGTAGGCCCCATCGGTGGTGCCGTTGCATCTTCCGCTGCATGATTCAACGGCCTCCAGATGCAGCTACGCAAGGGCCCCTTAACGAACATCAGGAAAGTCCCTGCAACTTCCTAGGGGACTAAATTTAAGTTCTTATCAAGTCAGCCTCCCTGAAACAATGGTTGCAGTTAAATCTGTGGTTCACAGAATCCCCTGGCACAGTACAGCAGCGCACTGTACACTAATGCTGTGATACTGTATAGGCCACATGCCAGACAGTTCTGGTGTGTCTTTGATCACCTCTGAATTGTTTCCACCAATTTCCCCAGCGTGGCCACTTCCACCAGCACCTTTGCCTCCTATTTCTCCAGCCGTAGCCTTTGTAGATCCAGCATAACCTCCTGTCTGTCAGCCACTGCTTCTCTCCCCAATCCGCCTGGTCATCGAATGCCTGATGACCAGGCGGAGGACTCCCTTGCACCGGGCATGGGGGCCCGCCATCACCCCTGATGTTCAATCAGTCCCAAACCTCTTCCGGGGTCAGAAAGAGGTGCAACTGCCCTTCATAGAGGACCTTAAGTTTGGTGGGGTACAGCAGTATACATTGTAGCCCCATAGCTCACAGTTTCTGCTTTGCCCCTCCAAACATTTTACGCAATTGCTGTACATGTTGGGAATAATCTGGGAAGATCCGTATGACACAGTTTTCAAAGGAGTGGTCTCCTTGTTGATGGACTGTCTGTAATATAGTGTCCCTGTCTCTGTGGTAAGGAGTTTGGCAATGACCGTCCTCGGTGGTCTCCCCAGTGGCAGAGGCGGTGCCAGGGCTCGATGTGCATGGTCCAACACAAAGACACTTGACAGGGCAACCCCCGAGAGCGTCTGTTGGATCCAGCGCTCCAGAAAGAGTTCCGGGGCAGTTCCCTCAGTGCCTCCTGGAGCCCCACAAATCTCAGGTTGCAGCACCAGGAATGACCCTCAGCATATTCTGCTCATGATTCAAGCTTCTGCATCTTGGACGTCAAGGTCTCCACCTTGGTTTGGAGGGCCTTGACATCTTCTTGGAGCTTCGCAGAGTGTTGCTGTCTCCAGTGATCTTTCCACTACTTTAGGCAGGTCTGCACGCAGTGGATTGACATCCATACACACTGAGTCTTTTTTGGCCTGGACACTGGCACTGGACTCCTCGATCACCACCAGGATCTGTGTGCCCGTGGGGCCCTGCAGGTCTTCCAGTCCACCTCCAGCAGCCACTGATTGGTCATGCGCCATCCCCGTTCCCATGTATTGATCAATCTTTGTCTGTTGGGCCCCCTCTGCACTTTATCCTTGACCATCGACAGACAGGTTCGAGGTCCCCCAGCAACTCAGCCAGAGAGTAACTCCCACCTAGTTGGCTGCTGGCACGGCAGCTGAGGGCCAGCCAATTATCCAACTGTCAGCATCACACAGACGTTTCCCACTCTGTCCACAGTGGGAGGGTTCAAAGAATCACGGGAAGATCAGGGGCGCACAAACAGTCCAGCTATCTCTGTTGCGAGAGTCAGGACCCAGATAGTCAGAGACTGTCAGAGTCAATACAGTTTACATGTTCTAGGCATGAATAGCAGGGAGGGGGGAGAAAGCCCCCTCACCAATATTATACCTCAGAGGGGCCAGTATCATCAGCAGAAAACTCTACGGGGCCTCTGTGGACTCCCCGGAATCAGATGGGACCAGGATGGTGGTCCAAACTCAGGCACCTTCTTCCAGCACAGTAACGCTGTGCCCTCAGTGTGCTCCCCATGCGCCTGATGCACGAATCATCTGGACTCCATGGGAGGGGGAAGAAAAACAAAAAGGGGAGGACACTGGCAAGGGTCAATGGAGGTCTGTATAAGGACAGACCTCAAAACCGGGCTCCTTCACCCCTGCCCCCGGGGAAAGGCAGCCTCACTACACCTCAGGTCAAAGGTCTCCCGGTCTGCCAGGCATCAGTGGCAGCTGGGGTGAGGCGAAGATCAAAGGCACGCAGGGCTGAGAGATAAGCTGCTAAAAAAGGCATGTCATCTTGTAAATCTTGTAGATCTTGCCTATTCTTCAAGACATCTACCACAGCTAGTGGGCAATACCTATTTGACTATAATACTGCATTACCTGCTAAGTCTCTAGATGTGTCAAATTGTAAAGAGGTATCTGAGATGTGTTGACTAAGACTCCTAGAAGGTGCACCTTTCATCTAAGAGGGTGCATTTGGAGAATTTTCTGGGTTTTTTGCTGCCATATTTGTATTTTTTTAAGATAGCTGAAAGCACTGCCTCAAGGTGGAGGTTGTTTTTAAAGGTTTAACCGATTTTGCAACTTTAGAAATAAAATTCTTCCGCCCTGATTTCACTTGCACTTTGCTTTTTATATTATATTTCAATTGCATACTGCCCCTGTCTTTTCTTATATGCAACAACAAAGAATCCAGAACCAGGCTGCCAGACTGTGTTTAATGCATGATCATGTGACCCCCTGCATTGATCTTATGTTGTGTGCGCCTCTGGCTGTCATTTCACATATTCTATTGCTGCTGTGGCCCCTAAGAGCCCTCCTCACCAGGCCACAATCTGTATTCATCAAGGGTCAGGTACTTCTGTCTTCTGGGCTGTGCGGCACGGCCTCACGCAGTGGGCGGCACCTCTAGGCCTCAAATCCTGACTTCGCAGTACACCGACAGACAGCAGTTTATTTTGCTGCCGCAGGGGGGACTCCCCCATGGCTTTTGGTCTTTCAGTGCCTCTGCTCACGCCGACCCCTGACAATGCTGGATCACCGGTCTCCGCACATCAGATTGGGTCTCCAGGGGCTGCAGTACCACAGGGCATGGGCCACCTGATGTCATGACCGGGGCATTGGGGCCATGTACTCAAGCAGCCGTGGCATACGGTTGTGTCCTTCAGGCGCAACTTCCTACACCCGAGCCCCCTGCTTCTCTTGTAGGCGGCATCTGCGTAATGTTGTTCCCCCAGCTGGGCACGGCAGTCTCTCACGGCGTCTCTGACTCCTCTGTGGGTCGGCAGACAGTGGTCTCCTCCTCTGCTCTGGGCCCACCCACCACTTGCGGTGTTAGACTGCCCGGGCTGCTGCACAGAGCTACGGCTCACTCCACAGCCTGTAGTGGGATTACAGGCCCCCAGGGATGGCATAGGGAGGTCACTGGGTTCACAGCTACTTATATCTCCACCCAGGCGTGGTGAGAAACCCAAACAGCGGCAGTATTATGGAGGATAATGTCACTAGGGCCGGGAGCTCTTCTCTAGAGCAGCCAGTTGGCCATCTTGCCTGGCTACGCCACGCTTTTAGACCTTCTTGATATGTTTCCCCAAAACGTCCTTCTTGCATTAGCTTTACAACACATTTCTTAATGTCAGGGTTTTCTTCACCCTCAGGTAAATTTATAATTTTAATACTGTTTCGCCTTGGTTAATTTTCCGGTCTCTCTAGAGTGGCTTGAGTTTCTCTGTTCCAAGCCCTGAGTTTAGCGAATTCATGATACTTCCTTTCTACATCTTCCCTGGTTTTGGCTAGTGCCTTCTCCAATGTATCTGTCTGTGGTGCCAGATTGTCTATTTTGTTTTTGACAGGTGTCCCATATCTTAATCTGGTTACCTTCAAGTATGATAAACCTGCTTTTTAGCTCATAGGTTAGACCCCTAATTAATGACTCCACCTCCCTTCTATACTCTAAAGGCTGGTACATTTGAGGGTGCCTTAATGAAGTTATATTTGGAGGGATGTTTGAGGGTTGGAAATTTACATTTGGTTGATAATCTTTGTGACTGAGAGATAAGCTGCTAAAAAAGGCATGTCATCTTGTAAATCTTGTAGATCTTGCCTATTCTTCAAGACGTCTCCCACAGCTAGTGGGCAATATCTATTTGACTATAATACTGCATTACCTGCTAAGTCTCTAGTTGTGTCAAATTGTAAAGAGGTATCTGAGATGTGTTGACTAAGACTCCTAGAAAGTGCACCTTACATCTAAGAGGGCACATTTGGAGAATTTTCTGGGTTTTTTGCTGCCATATTTTTATTTTTTCAAGATAGCTGAAAGCACTGCCTCAAGGTGGGGGTTGTTTTTAAAGGTTTAACAGACTTTGCAACTTTAGAAATACAATTCTTCCGCCCTGATTTCACTTGCACATTGCTTTTTATATTATTTTTCAATTGCACACTGCACCTGTCTTTTCTTATATGCAACCACAAAGAATCCAGAACCAGGCTGCCAGACTGTGTTTAAGGCATGATCATGTGACCCCCTGCATTGATGGTCCTTCGGCGGCTCTCAGTTCATCAAAGGGCCAACTTCAATATACTATATATCCAAAATTTGGGATGAGGCACCAATTTATTTTCAAAACCTCACCTCACACTATCAACCACAGGAGAACTCAAAATCAAAATATGTAGATCCTCTCTGCCAAAGCAATCCCACACAGTGAAAGCATGGAGGAAGGTGCCTCAAATTCCTTGGTCCTTGCATTTGGAATTGTCTTGACCTCACTCCACAAGACCAACCAAACTACCTCAAAGTTAAGAAATATCTAAAAACATACCTTTTCAGACATCCTTCAGCACACCAACACCTGACTAAGACCAACAATTGAGCCAAAATGACCTATCCGAAATCTGACTCCGCTGCTAAACAGCAAGGAGATTATTTGAAACTTTCTATCCTTCTTCAGCCCTTGATCCATTGTGACTTTGTGATCTGGAAAGTGTCATTTTCAGCACCACATATACAATTCCCAAATAATAAGAATAAGAATTATAATAATAGCAATAACAAAAACAACAATAATAATAATTTTTAATATTATTATCATCATCATCATCATTATTATTATTATTAGTATTATTATTATTATTATTATTGTCGTTATTATTATTATTATTGCCTTGCAATGATTATTGCTATAATTCCTCGCTCAATACATATGCCTACAAGAAGAGCCAATGTGGCACATTTTTGTTGTTTTCACACATGTTATTGTAAGACTATATGTGTGTTTGT
This sequence comes from Calotriton arnoldi, assembly GCA_963921515.1. NCBI lineage: Eukaryota > Metazoa > Chordata > Amphibia > Caudata > Salamandridae > Calotriton > Calotriton arnoldi. The sequence goes on along the minus strand of CAWUFW010017476.1, from coordinate 221,600 downwards.
CTGTGTGTGTCTCTGTGCATGTGTGTGTCTGTGTGTCAGTGTTAGCCCCTTCAGGCCCTGTGGTGCGGGAGGCACCTGAGCTCCAGGGTGCCCCCTCCAGTACTGTGCATGAGTGGGGGGCCCCTCGCCTGAGAGCTCTTGACTGGGTCGGAGTTTGGGGGGTCCTTTTCAGGTACTTTACAGGGGGGCCCCTCAAGTGTCATTACTCCACTGCTGTGTGTGTGTGCACCTTGAAACATCCCAAGCAGACACAAACAAGGGTGACTCATATTTGGGCCTGTTTAGGGCAGAAGGGGCTACAGCCAGAATCTCCGCTCCACTGCAAAGCACCTACATGGTAAGACTTCATGATGAGTAAAGCTCCATCTCCGGTGGCTCTTGGTAAACCCACAGCCAGGATACCAACTGAGTAGAAGAAATAAAAAAAAACTGATAATAGGCTGCCTCTATGTATGCACCAGTTTCTTGAACAACATCCCTGAACTCAATAGAACCTTCCCCATCCTTCTTCACCTTAAGAAGGAGCTGAAGACAGGACTCTTTGAAGAACAATACTTCAGAATCCAGCATCCCACATATAGCTCCACTATCAGATTGGATTAAGGAATTCAACCTTGTAGCATACTCCAATGGCTTTACCTAGGTTGTCTTATAAAAATTGTTTTTTCTTTCTTTCCACAAGAGTAAAGATGAACACCATTTTTATCTTGCGCAGCACAATGTTACTCATTTATTGTCTTTCACAGTTAAAAAGTTGAAAAAATATTTCAATTGCAGTAATTGGGACATCGGCCCGCTTGCGACCGCAAAAAAGGGTCCTGGCATGTACAAACGCTATTTTACGAGTCACTGACTTGCAAAATAGCGTTTGCGACTCTCATTATTAGGAAGGGGCATCCCTTCCTAATAGCGAGTGTCAATGCAATGTACTATTGTTTTGCGACCGCATTTGCTGCTGCAAAACACTCGCAGTTTACCACCTACTTCAAGTAGGTGGCAAACCAGTCGCAAAAGGGAAGGGGTGCCCTGGGGACCCCTTCTCCTTGGTGAGTGTTTGCAAAAATATTTTTAAAGAGCAGGATGCCTGCCCTTAAAAAAATGAAACTGGAAAGTTTCATTTTTCTTTTTTAAATGCATCCCGTTTTCCTTTGAGGAAAACGGGCTGCATTTTAAAAAAAACTGCTGACCCCAGCAGGCCACCAACCCTGGGAGATCTGGCCATTCCCAATGGGGTCGCAAATTGCGCCTGCCTCATGAATATTAATGACCCCATTGGGAATCGCAAACAGTGTCTGAGACACTGTTGTACATTCACTTTTGCGAGTCTCAAATTGCAAGTTGCAATTCGACGCAATTTGCGACTCACAAAAGTGAACGGTCGTACATCTAGCCCTAAAGATTTTAAATACAGTCTTATTCGAATTTTATTTTGTCAACAGAGTTCTACAGGTAAATAAGAAAAACAATTAAAGCAAAGAACCATTAAATATTGACAGCTATACTTCTTGTGAGTCTTCAAAAATATTCAAAGTAATTAAATAATAATGTGTAGACATTCAGATATTCATTAGCAAAGTATTTACAAATACGTTAACATTTTCTTTCTTTTGTTTGTTTCTTTCTCGAAAAGAGAACATTAACAATAGATAACACGGCTCCAGCCAATTATGTGCTTCTAAAAAGGGGGAACCAGCTGTTAAAACAGACTTGGTACCTGTATTGTAGGGAGAGACACTCTGAACACAGGGCTCACAGGCCTCCATACACTCATCGATAGACTGAGCACCCAGTGCTCCAAAAATAGATCAAATAAAGACACTGATAATCAGCTAGAAAAGAGCAACGATTTCAATTAAAGGTCTCTTCTATGTGCCATACATTCAAATCATTGCAAACTAAAATGCAGGGCCCTTCATTTAACCCTATAGCGAAGGTAATTAAAAGCATATTATAATTTGCATTATCTCATGGCTTGACTGCCTTTCAAGAATACCTCACTTCATCACTGAATACAATTATTTGTAAAGTGTGCAAACACGTATTCTGTCTCCCACCAAATGCCTCACAATCGCAAATCAGGCTTGAGTTTGTCCTGTGTAATCAAAATTTTGAAAGACACTTTTCCTAAGTCAAACTTGATAGAGCGGGAAAATTCATTTACATTTTAAAGACGAAAGAAATCTGGAGAAGACACTTTTTGAGAAAATAAAAAAAGTGCGAAAACTACACGTTATAGAAATGATGACAACAACAAAGAATTTTAATTACTGCATAAAAGCACGCAGAAAGAGAGTAGTGTGGATGATATATCTATAAATAATATAGGTTGTTATTTATTAAAGAAAAACCATTTTACCTTTTTAACGTGTGTTAGAAAACATGTGCATGATGAACACTCACGTTATTGGGTTTACCTCTAATCAGTTTCAAAGTGCATGATGAAGATCAGCCGACTAAAGCTGAACACGGACAAGACAGAGGTCCTCATCCTCGGCTCCAACCCCTCAGCCTGGGACGACTCCTGGTGGCCAACGACACTGAGAGCAGCCCCGACACCCACCGACCACGCACGCAACCTGGGAGTCATCCTCGACTCAACGCTCTCCATGGCCAAGCAAGTCAACGCAGTCTCCTCCTCCTGTTTCAACACCCTCCGTATGCTTCGCAAGATCTACAGGTGGATCCCGACAGATACAAGAAGAACAGTCACCCAGGCCCTCGTCAGTAGCAGACTTGACTATGGGAACGCCCTGTACGCGGGAGCCCCGGCCAAGCTCATCAAGCGACTGCAATGCATACAAAACGCCTCCGCACGCCTGATCCTCGACGTACCACGCCACAGCCACATCACCCCCCACCTGAGGAACCTGCACTGGCTCCCCATCGACACGAGGATCTCCTTCAAACTCCTCATCCACGCACACAAGTCACTCCACAAGACCGGCCCAGCCTACCTCAACAGACGACTCTTCTTCTACGTCCCCAACCGCCAGCTCCGCTCCGCCGACCTCTCCCTCGCCACCGTCCCTCGCATTCGAAGAACAACCACCGGCGGCAGATCCTTCTCCCACCTCGCCGCCAAGACCTGAAACACCCTTCCACTCAGCCTACGACAGACCCAAGACCTGCTGACCTTCAGGAGGCTACTCAAGACCTGGCTGTTCGACCAGTAGCGGCACCCCCCCCCCTTTTTTCCCCAGCGCCTTGAGACCCTCGCGGGTAAGTAGTGCGCTCTACAAATTCTGTGATTGATTGATTGATTCACATAATAGAATAACAAATGAGATTCATGAGATAGTATGATTAATCCTGATTTTGATAGTACATTTTACAAAAATGCTTATGTGTGTGTACCGAAATGACAAAAAGAAAATAGGTGCTACACCTTTCTCCTAAAAGATGCTTTTGTGAAACTTTAAAAAATGTTCTTTACACATGTACTAATTATAATTGCTTGAGATAAAAATGTTTATCTATATTTTAAAGTGCATTCACATGTTGGTACTTTTAAAATGAAGCAGTACCCTATTTCTATTTGAATAAACTTTGTTTATACTAAATGTTCTCATGTCATCATAAGTTATACTAGAACTTCAACTTCTTCATGATTTTGTTACATTATGTTACAATTTTCAGGACACTTGCCTTGTAAACTGCCTTTTCGAACTCTTATTAAAGGCTCTAGCTGAAGGGGCATTGTTTAACGTTGTTATAGGCAAGATGACTTAAGGACTGTGTAATGGTTCCACCTACTTCCTCCGTATTTTGTTTTTTCTTTATGTCGGCTGATCCATAGTCCAATACGAACTTACCAATGGACTGAGTGGTCTGATCAGATGAGGTGACACCAGGAGGTGTCATCCCCGAAATGCTAAGAATATATTATTGTCTGATGAGAAAGTTTCGGGGGAATTACTTTTTGGAGAAAGACTCTCGAGCAGCTGATGGTGGTGACGGATAGCTGCTGTTGTGCATGCAGGTAAATTAGGAACTGACTGATGAGATTTGCAAAACTTTTCAGTGCGGACTGAACTGGCTTTCCTTTCCAAATTAGCTCATCGGCTTCATGCGCTCGGTGGTCCCTCTCTTCTGGGACCACTAGAACTGGCATTTCATGTCCTTTCCTGAATCTGTGAGCTTTGGGTATTGATCCGTTTTATTAAATGTCTTATTTTCTATTTGATGCACTCATTCTGCTAAAGGATTTGATAAACTAAATATATTAACAAAATTTGACTCAATTATCATGATTTTTCCACTAAAGGTGACTGACCATTCTCAATTTAAATGTTACTAATGCCTAAAGCTGATCCGATTAGAGAGATTCCAGGACATTAAATAATAAAGTTGTTATTCTGAATTGCTTTATCTGAACTCTTAGGGGGATGTTCTCAAGAACGTGTGATAATTATGGCAAAATTAGCTTAACGCAACTTTGCACATTGCAGTCTATCGCGGGAAAATAACACTGTGTTAACGTTGTATTCTCAACCCGGCGGCACCATGCAATAGTCTCATAATAACGCGCCAAATGACAGCGTTAAAATTAACGTGACGCCGAAAAAATGCGAAACACGAACGCGAAAAAAGTTGCGATGCCCCAAATCGCGATACAAAAATCTGCGATAACCAGCGACAGGCCTGCAATTCCCACGCGTCATGCGGGAAAATGAACAATAGAAGCAGAAGAAAAAAAAAGACAAAAACAAAATAAACTGCGTAGCACCATGGATGCACCCGGACCGAGTGCAGAGGACAACGCAAACCCCACAAGCCCCACAGACGACCAGCAAGGAACCTCGGGGTCGGGGAAGGCCAAGGAGAAGAGGAAGAGGAAGACGCAGTTCAGTCCGCAGGAAAACAGGATCATCGTTACGGAGGTGATAGAACACTACCAACAACTGTTCGTCACCTCCAACGTGTCATTGGCAACAAAGACGCAAACATGGCAGACTATCTTGGACCATGTGAATGCAGTTGCAGAGTTGAGGAGGACAATGGAAGAGGTCAAGAGGCGCTGGAATGATGTGAAGGGCAAAACCAAGAAGAAACTCGATGCCAACATGAAAGCAGCAACGCAGATTGGAGGTGGGGGTCCAGCGGCACACCAGGAGCTGGATGACATGGAGAAAATGGTGGCCACAGTCATCAGTCGGGATACGGTGCAAGGAGTAGTGGATCCGGACACTGCTCAACATGACCTGACACAACATCAACAGGGTGAGTACCGACCAGGGACTGGGGGAACGGGGGGAGATGGGCACAATGGCACACAGGCACAATTAAGTAGAGCACACTGCACACCCACAATGACCCTGTATCATGTCCCTGATCTCCTTGGCATACTGCAGCACACATAGAAACAGCAAGTAGGCCCCCGTCGACAATGTGCCCAGAGGGGGCCCTCCCCACACATCACAAATCTCACAACAAACCCATACACATGTGCTGAACCCAGCAAAGCTGCGGCTCCGTGAGCCACACTGACAATGCAAGTGACACTGCATGACGATTAGCATGGCTGCAGTCCAATTATCATGACATGGTGCATGCCACGACACTGAGGTGACTGAGTGTGGACCACATCCAGAAAGGAGCAGGTCACACTCTGACACATCCACAAACAACCCCTGACGTCAACAACACATCTGCGAACAAACCATGCCCAAGAGTCACAACTCGACCAAGAGCCCAATTTACCCAAGTCTGCAACATCTCAGCACTGTAGAAGCACTGAAGTCAAAGGCACACCGCCTGAAAGGGATAAGGGGCAGCTAAATCAGAGCTGCAGGGGCGACTCACACACAATGCAGCACACACACATAAGAATAAGAGCACCTCAACATTGACAACAATGTGGTACAAACTGCAACACTTTCACAACAGAACACAGGACACAACTGGTGCCGCATATGTGTACAAAATGGCCAATCACATCTGGCATAGCAGGAAACTGTGAGATGACAATGTACGAGTACAACCTCACATCCGTGATGTAGTACAAATGTCCAGTGTCCCGCATCAAATAGGCATCTCCTCACAAACAGTCACAATGTACATTGTCATGCAGTCTGTATGTAAACTCCGCCAATGCGTCAACATATATGGAACACACTGTGAAACTGCATCTCCGCTTTACATTGCAGAGGGACAATCAACACCTCCTGCAGAGCAGATGCTACATCACGTCAGTGATGATGGAGATGACCCCCAGGACATCGACTATGTCGAACTCCAACGGTTCATGGACAACCTCCGCACCCCAACTCCAGTAGCAGGGCCGCCCAGCACCATCGAGGTGATCCCACCCCCTGCACAGACCACACAGCAGTAAGCACCCACCACCACGTCTGGCTCCCAGCACCTCACCAAAGAACACATGGCGTTCCGACGCCGTGTGTAAGACTGCCAGAAGGAGCTGGCTGAACAGGTGTGGGTGGGGTTCGGCCTCATGGCAGTCAAACTAGATGCCATACATGGGTGTCTAAGTCCCATCAGGGACCACTTACACTCCCTAACGGACACCCACAGTCCGCCCCATGCCCTCCAACAATCCATGGCTGGCGTCGCTGGAGTCATGACTCGGAGACAACAACAACTGTCTAGTCAGAGTGGCTACAGCGATGTCATCCGTGATTTGGGAAACATAAGGAGGGTCATGGAGAACATGGAGCGGATGCAAGCGCAAAGAATGGCTACCACGGCTGCACACTAGAAAGCTGTAGATGGGATCTTCCATGCCCTGCAGATCCTCATCATGGGAGTGATGCCACAAGACATTGCGCAGATGAATGCTGCTGCTACTTCTACATCCACATCTCCGGCCCCTGATGTGTCAGTGTCACACAGTGCTGCAAACCAAACACCACCACCCACATGTGATGCACATGAAACGTCAGAGGACGAAGATGAGGATGAATCTGCCTTAGTGGTAAGGAGGAAGCAGTAGCATTCATCTCCGCCATATGGCTTGTTTCTGCTTGGGTATGCCCTCTGCATCATGCCCTGGAATAACACCTTCCACTGTCCCCCGACACACTCTGCGACACTAACCTTGGACCTCGACATGGACTGCCATATTTTGTATGCTCAACAATGACACAGCAATCAGCCTGCGGACTGGACTCTTCCCCTTCCGAGTAACTTGTCAGTCCCTAAAGGACTCTGGCTGGCCCTCCACGGGGCAACATTGTAAAGTGTTGTCTGCATGGCCCAGTACTAACACAGCCTCAACACTCCACTGAACGTGAATAATACATTCTCATACACACAGATGTGTCATGTCTATGATTAATCAAGTATGAAAGCATGGACGAATGTAGGGGCAGTGATTCCCCCTTACGTCCATGTAGCTCATGTTGTGGGACTTGAGTCACAGGGTGCATCCCTGCATCATGGTGGTACATATTTGACCCCAAAAGAAGCCCTGTTGTCAATTGTAGGTCACAAATGACAGCCTATATGTAATGATTTGGGACACATGCGAAACGTTGATGAGTGGGATTCCGTACTATCTTTGACACACAGAAATGGCATTTCGAATACGTGACACCCTAAACAGCCTCTCTGTACAGAGGTGACACACCCACCATCTATTTCCAATTAGTGAGATTGTTAGCACTACATGTTGCACTTACACTTGTCAGAGTGATGTGCTTGTACAGAGGAGTAACATGCACACAGGGAATGTGTGTTGTAATGAATTTATTTGCACATGCTGTGCCTGTGGTCATTTTGTACTGTCCCATGATTGCTAAGGACTGTGACAATGTGACGTGCTCATGTGAAGAAATTGTCAATGATGGTGTTCCTACGGGCTACTCCTGCTGCTGCTGCAGTGGGGTGTGGTCCACCTGCCTCATCTTCCTCATCATCGTCCGGTGCATCTGGCACATGGGACATTGTTGGTGCGTACACATATGTTGTGCAACACACAACATGCAACGATCATCATGCACACGATGCCTGGGCTGTACAGGAGCCTTCTACCTGTGATGTCCAGGCACCTAAAACGTGACTTCAACACACCAAATGTGCATTCCACGATGCCCCTGGTGCGTTTGTGGGCCACATTGTACTGCCTCTGGACCTGTGTGTTTGGGGCTCGGAGGGGTGTCATCATCCAAGGGCAGAGTGCATATCCTTGATCACCTGTGACAGTGCAGAGAGACATGAGTCAAAAGTTGGTTCTGCATGATGTGTTGGCAGGCTCACTAGTTCATTGGTGTGTGATATGTGTGACTTAGTGATTCCTGTTTGACAGGTACTGCTTGTAGCAAATGAGCGGCATCAATGTGTATTACGTAGCCTCACTGCTGTTCCTCCCTCCCCCCCAAGCCTATGTACTAGTGTGCGCAGCGCGGTTGCATCACTTGCACTCCTACGGCACACCATTGTCATGCCTGTCTGCGCATGTCCACAAGCCTGACAACGACACTGTGATGTTGTGCGTTGAAGGTGGGCAGCCACGTGTGTGTAGGCCTATGGTAAGGATAGGGCGGACACAGATGTAGAGTTCATGGCTGGCTGAACTCGCGATGCGGTTGAGGGTAGACCTTTGGCCTATGCTGCGGTAATAGCGACACACACAACAGTTGGCATGTATGATCCCGGACCACGAACGGGCTTGCGCTCCTTCATTTATCCCTTCGGCCTAGACCGCACTCCGGGGGCATGCTACATTGCAATATTGTCCATTGCGGGACGGGTGGAACCAACACTACAACAGAGACACACGCATTAGTTACTTCCTTGGCAAGGCCAACACTTAGCAACGCCCAGAGCCCCGGGCTGATTATCCACACCCCTACTGTCGTACGCCAGCCCACTACGCTTACGCTTACAGGGGGGGTACGACACAGCTACATGTCCCAGGTCTTCCCCACTGCCTGAGGTGACATGGTTGCGTCCGCTGTACACAGCACAATGTCATGTGGTAGGGCCCAGGGCTCTCATGCATACATAATGACCACACGGACACACTTAGATAGTTTGTGGAACTGGCTACGGGCATGTGCGCCCGGCCCCTTTTATTGCCAGGGTCACATGTCCAGTGACGCCTGTGCTGGATGGGTGTGGGATGAGTGTAAGCCAGCCCTCAGGGAGTGGTTGGTGCTGGCAACAACTACAACAGTGATCAGAAAATCAGAAGTTCAAAGTTCAAACAGCAAGGGTCCATGACTTGAGCTGCACAGAGTTAGTGGCCCCGGATGCACTGCGGCCAGCACAGGCACACCGCCACGGGACGGTGACTTGCGGTGCACTGAGGTAGGGCCACGGGAGCTGAGCGGGTCCTCGTCAATGTTGAAGCTGAATGTCGCGGAGTGTTTCGGGGAACAGTGGAAGGTGTTCTACCAGGGCATGATTCAGAGGGCAGAACCAAGCTGAAACAGGCAATATGGAGGAGATCAATGCTACAGACTCATGTTTAACAACAAGTCAGTACCAGCCACATGATGATGAAGACAACCCCCAGGCCATAGACTCAGATGCCACCAAAGTTCAACCAGTGAGTGTCCATGATTTTCGGTGCACAGAGTTAGTGGCACCAGAGCTGAAAGGGGATGCAGTCTGCGATGAGGTGTGTACAATGTTATGAACTCTGCCATTAACAGATCAAGACTCAGTTCCAAATGTGTGACCTACTTGACCGCAGTGCAGCCCGAAGGCAGTAGTCAGCAAGGGCCCACAGACACGTGTTGTTGGCTTGCGATGCACAGAGTTGGTGGCACCAGATCGAAGGGAGTACAGTGATATAAATGCTGCCATTAACATATGAACTCGGCCATCATGAAATCAAGACTCAGTTCCAAATGTGTGACCTACTGGACCGCAGTGTAGGCCGGAGGCAGCGGTGGAGTACGTCAACAAGAAAGGAGTGCTGGGAGCCTGTGTCGCGGAGGCCGTGATGGTCTGAGGAGGCTGCCAAGGTCGAGGGCCTCGGGCTTGGAGCTTGCACTGGCACGTGGTGGGCCCTCTTTGACACACGCCGGTGTCGGCAGGTGAGCAGTGAGGCCTGGTTGCGCAGGGGCGGCCAAGACGGGTCTGAGGACCTGCGGCCTGGGGTGCAGCAGGCGCACAGGATCGCAGGCACAGCCGCTCACGGCGTCGGCCTCGTGGCAGGCTGAGAGGCGCCGCCCTGGCAGACACGTTGGCCATTCCGGAAGAGAACCACGCCCACACCCCTACGCTGGCCTGGCGTACGCCGGGCCAGCACACTCCGCTCACGCTTACAGGGGGGGACGTAACAAGTTACATTTCCGCGATCTTCCCCACTGCCTGGGGCGACATGGTTGCGTCCACTGTCCACTACACTTCAAACACCAGCAGTATATGTCAACATGGACATGTCTGTGGTCTGCATACTGCAGTCTGGCCAGCACATCCACGCCACACTTGGCATTGTGTACATTCTCATTCATGGGTCACTTGCCTCCTTCGCACATGCCTAGTTCCCACCTCTCCCCACATTCTGCTATTGTGTGGCTGAGGTGCCATGCCGTTGATGGCTTGTGTACATGGCTAGCCCAGGTTACCACAGTAAGTTGTGCTGTCGTGTCTGGTAGGTGGGCATGTTGTTTGGCATGTTGTATGTGAGTTTGTAACGTGTGCATTTCCAGAGTCGTGAGTTGCATGACTGTGGAGTTGAGGTGTGTGGTGTGTTCATTTGGTACTTACCAATGAGCAATGGATTCCCATAGGTGCCAGCCTCAAAGAGCTGGTTGATGATGGACTGTCGGAAGAAGAAGGAATCATGCACACTGCCTGGGTAGTTGGCGACGACATTGGTGAAGAGTCCCAGGTGGTCCACTATTGCATGCACATTGATGGAATGCGTGTGCTTCCTGTTGCGGTAATTGTGTGCAGTGGCGGCAGGGGGCACGAGGAGTACATGTGTGCAGTCGATTGCCCCCAACACGTGCGAGAAGCCAGCTATGGCGTAGAAGCCTTGCTTGGTCTCCAGCTGTTCCTGCGCAGTGTGTGGGAAGTAAAGGTGCTGGGGTACCAAGCTGATGATGGCATCCAAGACAGGTGTGAGGAACTTGGATAGGGCTGGCTTTGAGACTCCTCCGACTCTGGCAGTTGTTGGTTGGGAGGTACCAGAGGCCAACAGGTGCAGCACAGCCAGCAGCTTTGTCTGCGGAGGGATGTTGGTTGTCCGCTGTGTTGGTACCGTCAGCCTGTGGGCAATGATGGTCAGGATGCGGAGGATGATTGTCCTTTTGAGCCTGTAGTGGGCAATGACATCCTCTGGTGTTAAGTCTGTGAGGCTGGTGCGTTTTCTGAAGGTCCGCTGTCTTTGTCTGCGCTGCCTCTGTGGTAGCCCGGGGGAGGGAGGTGGGAAAGGGCCGGGGGGGGTGGCAGGCCTGGGTGTGGTGGCGGTGGGTGTTGTGGCCCTCTTGGGTGTCCGAGCTGCATGATCAGTAGCTCCATGGCATCTGTTGTTCTTCTGGTGCGGCTGTGGGCTGGGCTCCCATTTCTGGTGCAGGTTATCGTCCCACTTAATACCAGGAAAGAGCAGTTGTTAATTCCCTGCTGCTAACGCGCCTTATCGCATGTTTTGTGATCTTATCGCCGATCTGGCTGGTCGTTGAGAATGTTGCGAAGTGGTGTTGTCGTGGCTTTTTGCACGTGAACGCCTACTCTGCATCTCATTAGCGTTAGTTGCCGGTGTCATCCGTGGCGATGTTTTTTGCGGCTGCTATCGCAGGATAACTGGCGATATCGGCTGTTAGCACCAGCTTGTGAATAGGGCGATGAATCTATCACCACTTTGGCTGCAATAAAGTGCCGCTAACTCAGCGATAAGTCCTTGAAAATATGCCCCCTAGAGTGTATGAATTTTGCTCACCTACGTTTCTTCAGGAGATTTGGGCCTGCAGTATTCCAATTCCTGGTCCTCATTGGATGACTGTTGAAACCCTTTTATTTCCAACCCCTCTCGGCACACAGCAAGGTCCATCGAAGGACCAAGAGAATAGAAATGATTATAATTTTCAGATTATCACAAACTTCATCGCTGGTTAATTTGTTAAGGGCCCAGTCAACGCTACAGCAAACTCATGCACAGAATAAAGTATTGCGGCAAACATATGTTGATCCACCAAATTTGGCATGAAATGAAGAGTAGGAACCTAACTATCAAAAATCCATGGCATGACTTCTTGATTACTTCACTAAAAATATTGCAACTAAAAGACATGTGGGAATAAAGATCACTCCATAATCTTTTTAAAAAGATGGAAAATACAGTTTCAAGAATTATTTCTTTGATGGAAGACAAATGCCTATTTAGAGAATGCTCACACCCCTCTTCAATGATAAATTCTTACTCTACTAAATTTGTTTTTTCAAGAAAACATATAACAAACAGACATACTGCGCAAACATTACATTTATTTATTAAGCATTGCTTTGGGTTTTTTCCATGAAAAGACCAAGCCCCATTGTGGGTTGAATATAGATTCAAACACAAGCGACAGACTATGTGGTTATCAAGTAGAAACAAATCTACATTTATCATGTACCTGCACATGTTTAATCTTTGTACAAACGGGTTTGTTAAAACTGATCTTTTTAGCCATGAACATACGTACCTCCTCTCGTGCAGTCCTAATGAAAGTCTCACAGAACGTCTATATGCATTTTGCCAGACTAATGCCTGCCACACCAAATTTAAAGAGAATTTTTAACAGAAAAAGTCAGGCAAGAAAGGGTCTTTTCCTCAACACCAAAAAAGGCACAGAAATCCCTGAGGAACTAATACAAACCGTGAACAATGGCTACTGTATTACAACAACCCTCAGAAACATATAGTAATATTTGGTACTATTCATAATCAGGTAATACTGGAAAATATTAACATGTCTCTACTGTAGGCCCAGGAGAAATTTCAATCACAACAGCATGATTGAAGTAATTGGGAAACAAATTACTTCATTCCACCACATGAAGCAATTACAGCGGCAAAATTATAACACATGTGCGTGGGAATTACATGAATGACCGGAATCCAAGTGCCCATATTTATAATAAAAAGTGCCTCCATTAGATTCTGTTCCTCCTGAGCAGGCACATAACATCTACACTACAATAGTTCAATCACATTATTAAAAAATGAGGAAAAATTGGCGCCTTTACTAAATTATTTAGAAGAAATATGGATTGGTCATCTAAACAGCTTGGGTCAGAGAAGAGTTCCATGATTTCAATTTGACTCAAACTGTTAGAGGGAGAAGCTAAAACAAACAATGCCTCGTTAAAAATCATATAAAACCCTTATAGACTAACCATCACAGAGTCCTAAAAAAACCAATATTTTTTTCCTTTTGGGTGTTAAACCCCCCCCCCTCCACCCCCCAACTCTCCTTTCCACCCCAAACCCAACCCAGACCTCAAAGCTGAAACCACTTACTTCTCCTAAACCCACTCCTCCCGACTCCAAAAACACCTTTCTAACCTATACCCAACCCATGCCTTAACCCATAAAATCCTTACTATCCCTGATTCCAGCTCATCCCAGACCCCTAAAAAACCTTTACTATACCTAATCCCAATCCCTACCAGAACTCTAGAAACCCCTTTCTAACTCCTATACACCATTACTACCCTTAAACTAAACCTGTTTCTTAACCCTAAGAATTATTAACATTGTCCTTCAGGACTTCTTCAAGTGTGGTTTCCAGGAGTTTGAGGCAACAAAGCCTATGCCCAGGAAAGTAAATGTATATACTCTTTCTATTTCTTTACTTAGGAGTCCCAGAACATATTACATTTGACTTTGCTAATCATGTTACTGTTCTTAGAGCATTTCTCAGTTTGATGAGGCAATTACTGAAGAGTATTTGGGGTGCATCCCAGAAGCACAGAACCAGCATAATAAAGTAGCTTGTGATCCCACCTCTGTAATTACCAGCATGAGTGAGTTTGCCTCTTGGCAGGTTTCAATGTTAATCCCTCTTTGGAGGTCATGATGATCCTGTGATAGACAGTTCTGAACATGGTGAGTGATGACATTGTCTTTTAACATTTTTGTTGTTATTGTCTCCTGTTCACACTACAGAGAGTGGCTGGGAGGTGTGAGTGTGATGGACTGAATGAGAAGACTGTTTGTCCTCCCCCCGCAGCCTCTTGTCTTCTTTCTGTTGGAGCCACTACGTTTCACATTACATCTGTGGTGTTTTCCCCTGCTTTCCCCATACCTGTTGGTGAGTCACACCTACACTGTGTAGTGATTGACAGCATCATCATAGGAAAAGGAGAGAATACTATGACCACTTAGATGTAATTAAACCTTTGTTTACAGAGTCTGATTTTGCATTTATCTTATGGTCTGCAGAATGTAGTAATGGAACATTGCCCAGGTAAAATGTCCTGGCCTATGTGTTAGCTTTGAAGCCTAATGGGTTAGTTATTGCACACACTGGTATCTCCTTGCGCATATGGGGACATATAGAGACTACTGCCTCCCACTGTCATTCTTCAGTTACCTCAGATGGTTGTTGTAGTTCATCCTGTGAGAACTCTCTATTTATTTGGGCAGGTGATTCTTAGTAGGTACTAGTATTTCTTAGTGAGCCAGACCCTTTCAATCACTCCAGTATTGACTGATAGATCTTCTTGTACTGCAAATGTTTCTGAGCTATAGACTTTTCGTCCCCCATAACACCATACAACCTAACTTGTATCACGTTAGAAGAGCTCTTTTGTAGCAGAGAATAGTTAATGGTCTCGCTATAATTCGAATATGCTTGCTGTGCCCTGTGGGTGTCCATGGGTCCTTTGAGTCTGCAATGCTCAGGAGTGCCCAATGGTAACACTTATGTTGTGTCTTAACTGTCTGTGCCCTGCATTGTAGACTCTGGGTGCTAGGTTCTATGCCCTGCACTCAGGCTTCACACTTGTTTTATTCTTAGTGCTTGAAGTGATTAAAGTCATACTGATGGTGGAGGGCTGAGGTGAGTATGAGGAAACTGGTGTAAATGAATCCTTACTAGCTTCTCTTGTTGACCTCACCCAGTCATACTTCACTATACAATCAATCAATCAATCAATCAGGGAATTGTAAGCGCGCTACTCACCCGTGAGGGTCTCAAGGCGCAGAGGGGGGGGGGTCCGAAGATCTGTTTAGCCGAAGAGCCAGATCTTGAGGGTCTTCCTGAAGGTGTTCAGGGAGGGGGCTCGTCTGATGTTTGCCGGTAGCTCGTTCCAGGTCTTGGCTGCAATGTGAGAGAAGGATCTTCCGCCTGCTCTGGCTCTGTGGATGTGCGGGATTTCGGCCAGTGCGAGGTTGGAAGATCGGAGGTTTCTTTTGAGTACGTGGAAGTTGATTCTGTCGTTGAGGTATTTGGGTCCGTTGTTGTGTAGGCATTTGTAGGCGTGAGTGAGGATTTTGAAAGTGACTCATTTCTCCACAGGGAGCCAGTGGAGACTTCGTAGGTGTTGGCTGATGTGTTCGTGTCGGGGGATGCCGAGGACGAGTCTGGCGGCGGTGGTCTGTATTGTTTGGAGTTTGCGGAGTAGGGACTTGTTGATGCCGGCGTAGAGTGCGTTTCCATAGTCCAGTCTGCTGGTGATGAGTGCGTGGGTGACTGTCTATACCACACCTGTGTGTTTGCTAGTCTATCCCAAGACTGTCAAGATCGAGTTTGAAATTAGTTTAAATCAAAATAAAACAGGACAGCCTTGATGGCAACTGTAGTATATGACGAATATAACAGAATAAGAAGTGGCAAATCCAATAGGTGTCGGCAATGCTCGAGCTATTAGCCTTGTCATTGTGAATGTATTTTAGCCATGTTGTTCAGCAGCGCATCTGCTGTTCAGCATGGCTGAAAGTTACTGAAAGCCCAGAAACACATGATGTTGAGCCGACGCTGAGACTTTTCGCCCCCGTTGAGTTTATTGTCCTGCCCCTCCTATAAGATAAAATCGCTATGATGTGGCCTGCACTGCTCGCATCATAGCACAGATGTGATGCTAGACAACATGGCTAAAGGACTTTGACAAGGCCAATAGCTTGGGCATTGCAGCGAGCTATTGGCTTTGCCATTGTTTGTGCCATGTTGATGGGGTCTAAACAAGTGTGTTAGTGATAGTGAGAAACATTTGAGGAGCTTTGAAGTGAAGTGAAGATGTGGCTTAACAACCAGAGCTGCTGACAGGGGAATTGGGGAACCAGGTTTGAATCTCGGGTCGGCTGAACAATTTATGATTCTGGGCAAATCACTTACGCTCTCCCCTGCCTACGACAATGCATGTGTCATTGTGCAATGTAACTGGTGAGCACTGAAAGCCCTCCAATATCATCGGCTGGTGTTAGCACTATGGCAATATGGACGATGGAGCGAGCGCTCCAATAGCATTGGTTTGTGCAAACCTTTCACCATACCTGTTGGTGAGTCACACCTACACTGTGTAGTGATTGACAGCATCATCATAGGAAAAGGAGACCATTTATTCGTTTGTGCAAAAAACAATAAACAAGTGCTGTTCGTGTTTTAACAACTTCTTACGAAATGCATTTGCTTATTTACACCCGCTCGCATTTTAGTGGTTTATGTGTATGTGTACAAGAGAGATGGCGTGAAAACACAAGTACTCCTATGGACTGCTTCAAAACAAAGAAAAAAATAGCTCTGCAAACCGGGAGCAGTGTATGGAGATGTGTACTTGGTCCGTTTGCTATGGGAGGGCCAAACCCAAGAAGAAGGCATGAAGCCCGCAGGCCATGACGAATGGCATCAAAGAAAATTAGAGCAACACTGAAGTTTACCAATGGAAGAAGATGGGCAACCTGTAGGCCCAGAGATAGAACAAAACACGTCTGCAAGACAGCGCATGTGCTGTCTAGCCAAGGCTAAATAGGGGAAAACAGCACACAGGGTTAGTAATCCAGAAATAGTCAAGAGCAAGGCACCACATAATCTAGTTCCTCAAGAAGGCTGCTAAAAATGTATATGCAGACAAGTGGAATTTAAATGCAAGGGTAATAGGCAATTATAGAGAAGTACAAGAAAAGTCACTGCTTAATCTCCCACTAGGTAGCAATTTCTGCATGAAGCGGAGGAGGCCACTAGCAAGATGGACAAGAACAGAGGACAGGAGGATCTACAGGGCAGCAGGATAGAGCAGGCAAACAGCAGATGACCTAAACAGCAAGCTGGCCTATGTAGCCAGGTACAGCTTCTCCATACCACTGCTGGATACTCAGGGGACTGATCCTCATTACTCCGTCCTGTTTCCCAATGAGGCCTCTAAAATCTTCACGTGAGTGGTGGTGGTGACTGAGGAGCTGAAGGGACTGATAGGGTGAGAGAGACCTCAGACTGCCACAGGGTCTTACCCCAAAGAATACCAGTTGGTTTACTGCTGGAAAACTGCAAAGTGGGCACTCATGCCTGCAACTTCATGCACGTTCTGGGAATAAGCATTTAGAACAATGGTTCTTAACATCTGGTCTAGGGACCACTGGAGGTCCATGACATGTACTCAGGGGTTCCGCAACTGCTTAGAAAATTAAATCATATTAGCAGATTAATAAAGTGTATATAAAAGAGGAAGCAAAATGTAGAATTGGAAATTTTAAAACATTCTATAAATGGGAAGGATTTGGAAATTGGAGGGAGAAAAGTAAGTTATTATCCTCAGATTGGTTTGTGGGAGCAGTGCAAGTGCATCAGATAGAATATAATGTGGATGATGAGCGTCCTCAATTGAATTTAGAAATATTCCATCCTTCACATTAAAATTACAATTTTGATTTTCTTTATAATTTGTCGTGAATTAAATACAATATTTCACCATTTGTGAATTTGTTTGTTGAATGTGTGTGTCTGTATTTTTTGTTTATTGTTTTGCAGTTTACATCATCAAAAATGCTCAGGCAGGGTCCTTGGCTTCCAATAGTGCCTCACTGGGAGTCCCTAGATACCAATAATGATTCAGTGGCGCTCCCCAGGATCCAAGAAGTCAAAAGTTTAAGATCCACTGAAATTGGAACGTAGCTTTAATTACCGCCACTAAGTTTGCCCTCTGGAAGAATCTACACAAGAATTGACATGTTGAAATGTAGTCACTTACTCTATTTGATTGGAATGTTTTATGCAGATTTGTCAAACAGTACCAAAGACATATGTAAACCCAAAAATCCTAAATATAATATTTCTTTGTCTCCTTTTATTGGACTAAATGCAGTGTGGTATAAAATCGATTTCACTGGAATTTGTCACATATGCTGACACAATAGACCGGTCCACCCAGGCTATCAGCATGTGCCATTCCCTACTTAGTTCTTTTCAGTACAACGGTCTGACTGCCGCAACTGGTTCAAACGGGGGCACTCTAGAGCCTCACCCAATTCTGCACCACTAATATTAGTTGTAATATTCTCTCTGGGGATCCTAAAGGTCCAGAGCTTTCCTTTTCAGTATATCAGCACCTTGAAATCTCTAACATAATTTTCCTCTCATGTTGTCAGAGCTAGGGATTTGTTGTTTGCAGGCTCAGATTTTTGGCCACCAGTTTTTACAGAACCTGGACCCTGCAACCAATAACAGAATTGCTACCATATAACCATGTACTGTGTGTGTGTGTGTCCATCTCCATGCAAAGAACATGTACCCACACCCTAAATGATCCAGCTGCAAATGAATATGGTATCCTGACTTTGGCCGCGGATCTTTGTGTGTGTGTGTGTGCTTCTGGTCTAGTCCCAAAATTGACATTAAGGTCTGGACCCTGTCCCTGAGGTCATATGAAGGTTCCAAAAGCACACCCATGGTCAGAAATGAGACTACCTCCAGCGTTTCTCACCATGGTGGTAGCAGGGTACCACGTGTTTAGTGAGGGGTGGCTGATCAGGCCTTTTTTTAACCTGTTCAAGGATATGTGTGATGCTGACAGACCCGCTCAAGTAGTAAAGTTCCACTCATGTCATGGCCAGACCCTGTGCAGTCATCCCTTTGTGAATGCCAAGTGCATGTGCATGTATAGTGTATAACAGCAAGTATGTATGCTGTTACCAGAAGGATCTAAGGATCTATTTCGATAGCGTCTGGTCTTATATAGCACAAGATAGAGGCTGTGAAATATCCCCCAGACAGTGGATATATTTTGCCTGCATTCCTGTGGAAGAAGGTTTGACTCTAAATACAGAAGTGTAGAGAGATAGAGATAGGACTGCCCTTTGACATTTTTAGAGGGGGCCTGGCCTAGCAGTTCAGGCTGGACTGTTCCCTTTGGAGCAGGACCAAGACTGATTTGCATATTGATGGTTCCTGCCTAAGGAGGCACGGTGGACAAATGATGGACTGGGATGCGGCCCCGAGCAATCACCAGTGGCTGAGATTAATTCAAGCATTCCACCCATGGCTTATTTGCTTTCTTCAGTTTAGAAATGATGTGTAATCATTTTAGCTAGGGACTGCTATTTATTTACTACCCAGCACTGCCATTTGTTTAAACGTAGCAGAATGAGGATGAATCAGCACACGCAATTGTTAGTGAAAGAAACGTTTCTGGGGAAAACCTTGGTCCTTTGTTTTCATATGAGAGCCCAACCCTGGAAGGCTGATGAGAGACAGGTGCAGAGCTTCACAGCTATTGTGCTCATGTTGAGGGTACTCATGCTTGGAGCCAACATCGTCACTACTTGTTGTGGGGAGCCATCACCTTTAACAAAGAACCTGTCTGCACTGAAGAGGAAAAATGAACTATGAAAGGAAACTAGGCAAGACTGGTAAACACAGACAGTAGATCGACATCCCTAGTCTGAAAATACTGTGTGAAAAGCTGGTCCCAAACATCCCCACATTGCCTCAGTTTGAGCTCCTTTACTTCTTGAGGAGAAGAGCTGCTGAGTTCCAGGACTCCTATTGATGACAGCCAGTCTTCAAAAGTTGAGGGGGTATCTCCTGGTTTTTACAAGCCTTGCTGGAAGAAGCTGTAGGTCTGCCAGTGACCCTGGGAGCTGCCTGCTTTGTGAGTGGGCAAAGGAGAGAGCCTTGTCCTACAAGAGTCAGCCTGTTCAAGGAGGAGACCCAAGCTTCTGAGCCCAGTGTGATGAGTGGCCGAGAGGGACAGGGGAAGCATGGGAGAGTGCAGTTAAGACCCATGAAGTGCCCAAGGGTGCCCAGTCTACCTGACTGAAAAACGGTTGTGTCTGACCTGCCAACGTCAACCACAAATTAAAGACTGCCTGATTTGAAGATCACTTTGGAAAAAGACGCAGATTTTCTGTGCTGATACTACAGTTCTTGCACTTAAGGAATTACAACAGACTGCTGGAAGGATCTTCATGGACCTGCTGCCATGCTAGGTGGTTGATCATGGAGAGTAGAAGTAGGGAGTTGCCTGAACGAGCCTGTGTGAGTGTGACAGCTTGCTGTGTACCCAATCCACCTGTACACTTGTACTTGGTAAATCCGAGTGGGCACCACATCATGTAATTCCATATGGCTTAGAAAGACTATGAACTTTTGACATGCACAGTTTGGTGGGATTATTTATTGAACATTGCTATCCCTGCACAAGAACTGAACAGTCATTTGCTATGGACTGACCTATGAGTCACAGACTGCTAGGCAGCTGCTCCACTAAAACATAGTGGGCCTGCAGATGAGCTTTATATGATTACTTCCATGTTTTCTCTAAAGAACCCCTTAAATTCCTAGTGCATCCCTGTAGAGTTGCTTACTCAGTGTGCATCATATTAAGTTCTGTTCAAATTAAAATACTTATATTGTTAAAAAAGACAGTCCTTGGGCTGGATATTACATTATTGCATCTATTGTGTTGTTGTTTGACTTCTGAATCTCTATCAAGATGCCCTTGATTGTACCTCCTTGTTACCACAAGAGATAAGTGCGCAAAAGGATTGCTTGGCCCACTTTGCAAAACCATAGTAGGATGGGTTCCAGAACTCCAGTGGCAAAGAATTGTATTCTTGAATATTGAGTACATGAATATTATGGCACACTAATATCATGGACAAAATATTGAGGGACAAAGAGTATTTACTATTCCTAATTCCAATATCCATGTACCTTGAAACATATATTGTCAAGTTACACATATGTGGAGTTAGGCATAGAAAATCTATTACTTACCTTTTGATATTTTGTATCTAGATATTTAGTCCATGATATGAGTGTCCCACGATTTCCTGCACTTCATATTTAAGAAACACACTATTGCAAATAACCTCAACTACTAGGTTAGGGGCCAGTAGTACCTGTCAGCTCTGTGTCCTTGAAATAGGCCAGATAGTGCACTAGACTCAAACTGCTGACATTCGATTTTGTGGGATTGCAAAGAGAAGAGACCACACTGCAATTACACAAATGTGCTGAAACTTTGGGGCATATTATCAAGAACGGCGTTAAAATTATCGCCGCTTTAGCGGCAGAAAACTGCCGCTAAAGTGGCGATAATGGGCTTGATAATATGCCCTTGAGAATTCCAATAGAAGCCCATGTTGACACCAGAACATGGGCTTCTATTGGAATTCTCAAGGGCATATTATCAAGCACATTATTGCCGCTTTAGCGGCAGTTTTCTGCCGCTAAAGCGGCGATAATTTTAACGCCGTTTCTTGATAATATGCCCCTTTGTTTTTATAATGACACCTGGGCCACAAGGGATTTCCTTGGTTCACCAACCATCTTTGGTTCTCCAGCAATGCACATACTCTGTGTATGTTTCTGGAAAGTTGATTGATCAATGGATCAATATAAGAAATCTGGGTTTGGTGTCATAGGGTGAGAGTAGCAAATGTTTCTAGTTATTACAATTGGGCTCCCATACCCCCATCTGCCCTGGCAGCCTCCGACCTGGATTCCTTAAACACATCCATTAACCAGCTGTCAATGTATGGTTGGCCCAAAATTCATTCCTAAGGAAGCACCCCAAAAAAGGATCCAGAACATTGGTAAAAACACTTTGGAAACTGTATTCATGCTGCAGGACAGTATGAAATACTAAAAGAAACACACACATATATCAAATTAGAGATATTTCTTGTGAACCTGATGAATCATAACATTGTGATGCGAGTTATGAAGGTCTATGAATACCAATCACTCCCGCATCCTAATCTAAAGAATGAAATGCTATAGTGTCATTGTCTTGAAGGGAACAGAAAGAATTAAAAAGCAAGCCTCTAGTGACAGAGGACAAGAATGAATCTCATTGATGCTACCTGTGCCATAAAGATCATAGATTTAAATCTGCATTCCTCCTACTCAAGTGGAACTGACAGTATTTTTGCAGTGCGGACTTTGGGTTTCTTTTGCAAGGTAAATGATTTTATGTGATTACTGAATGTCATATTCCTCATGCCATTCAATGTCTGAAGTAAACAACTTTTCCACCTTAAATAAAATATGTATCAATAAGCTTTTCCAGTAATCATCAGTGTTCCACCATTGGCCTCACATGTCACTGCCACTAAGGTACCCTTTGTTCTGAGACTTCTCAATACAAAACAGCCCTTAATAATCTCGAAGAACTGTTTGATCCTTTCTTTGGGCGTCATCTGGACTCCATGACAGTGGTCTTGTGCTGCTCCGCCTAGTATCAAAACAATGTAGCGGAGAATTGATGTCATTATGGCACTGCGGTTTGGCCAAGGCTTTGCAACAGTTTCATCAATGAACGAATGCTACACTGCTTTTGACTAAGACAGATCAGAGTATTGTTATTTTTATGTGACTTTCTCCTTCTCTTCTCTTGATCTTTCATGCCTCCCCATGCAACATTCTTCATCTTTTCAAAATCATTGTGTAGCATAGCAATAGGGTCATTCACAGGTATACCAAACTGTAAAACAACCCCACAGAAGCATGAAGCATCCTTGCCACCACTACCTATCTGTTGCACTGGACATGGGAACCCCCATTTCTGGCTGCAGCAGAGCTCAGTATGCAGTTCCCCTCAGAATGGGAATAAGCCACCTAACCTGTCTTAGCCAGACCGGCATAATGCACCCATATACTCATCTGCTCAGTGTTCACAAAGTTCAGCTGTGGCTCTTCTGAGGCTTACGACTGCCATGTTATTACACCTTTGAGAGTGTAACTTGCAAGGCAAGCTCTTCTTAGCTCAGCCGGCGTGACCCCAGGCTTCCTGTGAGTGGGGTAGCTAGACCTTTTGCCGCCCATGGCAATCCCTGCTTTTGCCACCCTGCGGCGGCCGCATGTAAGGGTGGGGGAGGGGGGTGCTGACGATTCCCGTGTTTGCCTCCCTGCGATGCCCACAGGTGAGAGTGGGGGAGGCCGCTGCCCCCAAACTTGTGCCGTCCGGGGTGGATCACCCCACCCACCCCCCTTGCTAAGCCACTGCTTTCTGTCTTCCTTTAAAACCAGTGTGTTCAACAGGCAAATTCGGCTATCCGCAGACAGACAAAAGTCAAGGTGCGTTCAGTTGTAGTCAGGTATATGGAAAAAGGGTGTTTGGACAAAATATCAGACATAAAATATTGTGCGGGCAAAATAATGTGTCAAAATTATCGAAGACAAAAATATTGGGAAGGTAAGTTTCTATGGGAAAGTAAAGTTTTACTATACTTAACTCCACATATGTACCTTGACAATATATATATATAGTCAAGGCACGTATATGTGGAGTTAAGAATAGTAAATCTATACTCACCTAGATCTCCCAAGGGCAGGGACCAGAGCCATCTCCGTGCTAATGTACGCGGACGACTGTGTCCTTATGTCGAGATCAGCTCTGGATCTCCAGAGGCTGCATACATGAGATCCCTAGGGCTGCAAACCAACAAAACAAAGTCCTTCACCATGATCTGCGGCCGTCCGAATAGGAAGCCGAGATCATTCCATATCCAGAGCACAAGACTGGAGACAGTGACCACATGAACATATCTAGGGCTACCTTTTGATAAGGCATGCAATTGGAAACATTTGGCCCTGGTCAGTTGCTCCATTTCGAACAAAATGTGGGCGCTATTCGTAAATTCGCTAAGAGATAAGGATACTCTCCAATGGGTGTGCTGCTTAACCTATATAAGGCTAGATGTGTCTCAGCAGCCACCTATGAAGAAGTTATATGCGGAAAACTATTCCCCATATCCCTTACTATTACAGGTCGCCGAAAACAAATTTGTTCGCAAACATTTACGTCTACCTAGGTCTGTACCGGCATCCATCTGCCATGAAGAATTGGGTCTTGACCATGTAAGAGATCTTGTTTTGTTAGCTCCACTAATGCTATGGATCTCAGTGTGGAATCGCCCGGAAGCTGTACTAACCAAGGCTGTAATCAACGACTGCTTGAAGCTACACAAGGCAGGTAGCATTGATTGGGTGGAAGAACACAATTGACAATGATAGGGAGGCAAGATCTTTTTAATAACCCCACGAGCATTTCTAGGCGCATGAAAAACAGTGGTTAAGAAAGAATGGATGGATCACATGATGAGAAAAAGAGAGGAGGCGGAGCTTAGTAAATGATCAGTTAAAACATATGGTTTGTTAGTAACAACTAGGCTTATGGAACCATATTTGCTCACCTTGTTCATATCATTATTATCTAGTCAGATTCCGCCTTGGTTTGTCACATCTACTGGTTGCCTATTCTTCAACAGCTAGATGTGAACAGAACCTTACTGTGTGTCCCTGCAACTCGGCCTCTGCTCAATTGTAGCTGCATTTTTTCCTTTTTGTGGGCTATATAAAAGGAACAGAAAGGGTCTGCTTGATCCCTTGTTGAGGACTTTGAGAATCAAGCAATGCAGACCTGCACTGTTATATTTACAGTTATTACAAAGAGACATGGTCTGTCACACTGTTTACAAGTTCATCGTATCGTCTGTTAGAATAAGGAAGGTGGTGGGAAAATAACTATTCGCCACCTTTATATACTTGTTCGTTATTTTACAACTGCTTAGCACGTTTTTGCACATCGCCTTCGGAATCCACTAGATGCATAGGCTCTGCGACTGCATCAGAACCAAGGAATGAGTGGATATCTAGCTTTCAGGATCAGGCAGTGAGCACCAAGTACAACAAATTCTTCTATCCATTGCACAGGCACTCAATTGTGTGCTTATCAAAGTATGTACTATATATATTCACTTTGTAATGCTAGTACATGGCTTTCTTTAATGTTATTGAATGAGTTTGTTGTATTTTAGAGAACAGTATGGTCTTTGTGAGCTTAGGCCTAAGTCAGCGAGTTTTAAGTATAATTCATCCTTTATGCACTATACATGCACTTTATCATGCACGCTCCCAAAATATCCTCTGCATTCCCCATTTCGAAATGCTAGAACATGGTCCTCTATGCTAGTGGCTGTATCCAAATGAGTCTTATAGGGGCATATTATCAAGAAACGGCGTTAAATTATCGCCGCTTTAGCGACAGAAAACTGCCTCTAAAGCGGCGATAATGGGCTTGATAATATGCCCTTGAGAATTCCAATAGAAGCCCATTTTCTGGTGTCAACATGGGCTTCTATTGGAATTCTCAAGGGCATATTATCAAGCCCATTATCGCCGCTTTAGCGGCAGTTTTCTGCCGCTAAAGCGGCGATAATTTTAACGCCGTTCTTGATAATATGCCCCATAGTTTTTAGGAATTTTAACACAGGTTTTATGGTATATTTTATTGACTGGAATATTATATGTACTTCAGAGATGTGCAGGTCTGAGGAACTGCATGTATAATTGATTGATATGGAACAAACATAAACCGTATGAATTTGCATATTTTATGGTATATTTTTAACCGTATAAAGATTATTACTACTTACTACTATACTCACCTATTTGCACTTACCTTCTCAATATTTTGGTCCTCGATCTTTTTGACACAATATTTTTGTCATTGATATTCTATCAGATGTCTGTTATTTTATAGGTATGGGCATTCTTGCCACTGAAGAATCTCAGAAACCGTAGCACAAATGCCATAAGTATAAATCAATCACCCATTGTTGTTTTTCTAGCCGGTATTGATGGATTGTACCATGAATTAAAGCATCTCACAGAAACTCCAAATGCCTCAATACACATTGATAGGAGCAGCAAGTTAATTTATTTTTACATTGAGGGGCATATTTATTTTAAAAAATCATGCAGCACAGCAGACTTGCTACGCTGCGCTGCGTGATATGGAAATGGCAGGAAGGAGCTTTAGCTAAGATTATATCTAAGATTTTACACCGCATTCCTTTCTTTTCCCTGCGCTGGTGCACAATGTGCGGCCTAGCACCAATGCATGCACCCTTGCACCATGCTGCAAGGTTGCCTGCGTTGTAGTAGGATGGTTTTTGTGCAGGAATTGACATCTTCCAGCACAAAAAACAATCTTGAGAGGCATTTTCCTCTTTCTATGTGTGCTGCAGAATGTGGCACACATAGAAAGAGAAAATAACAAGGAGAAATAAAGATATTTCTCCTCGTTACGTCCCACCCAGGGATGCATAGCATTGTGGCTCATTCCCAGGTCTCTAAGAAACCACTCTTGTTTGACCACTCGTTATTTGATAAACGGTCTATGGTAGACTCAAAAAGGCAGGCATGTCATGTCATAAACAGCTCAGACAATCTCATTATTAATAAAAATATCAAAAATATTTATTTTCTTTTTTCTGTATTCATCATACTGATTTTTTGCATTTCACAAAGACAAATTTATGATCAATAATTTCAAATAAAAAACAAGAATTCATATTGTTTACAGACATTCAACAGAATAATCTTATGTGATAACGGCAGCATCAACATAAATAGATTGACCCAAGCTCATAAAGATGAGACAATAAACAATATCTAAAGCATGTTCATATATTTTTAGTACAAACCCCAAGAACTAACATCCATCATTCATACACCACAAACATACAAATTCCAACCATACCAAACATCCATACACAAAACAATGTGTGTTAAACCCGGGAACTCTTGATCAAATCCGTTTGCTGTTCGTTTCAGTGGTTGTGCTAAATCAATCTTATTATCCACTGTAGCTTTATTGTAAATCGAGCTCCCTTAGTGTAGGTCAACGCACGTTTCGGTGGCTCATTGCCACCTTCATCAGGACTAATAATTTCCAGTCAGGCATTCACAATGGTGAAAACTAGGGGTTCTCTAGGCACACGACTGGTGCTTGGTAGATAAAATACGTATTATGTGCAGGTTCAATGCTGCTGCAGGCCCTTTAGAGTTATCCCAACGTCTAGGAATATGTTCATCTGAGTTTACGTCTGATATATGTAAGGGCTAACTATCCTTTAGCAAAAGATTTTCCATCTCGTCAATATTGTAAAATTTCTGGTTTGCCTTGTTCCGATGTACAAAACTGTTCCTCTAAGTCGGGGTAGTTCCAGAAGGATTACTTAACCATAGACCGTTTATCAAATAACTAGTGGTCAGACAAGAGTGGTTTCTTAGATATTTGTTTTTCCCCCTTACTCTTGGACCTTCAAAGCATTCTTAGGGGTACCTTCTTCCCATGTATGTATCATTCCCAGGTCTACCAGTAATGTTAAATCTGGGAGTGCACCAAAATCCATGGGTGGATGCTTGAGAACACCCATGATCCACCCATGAAACGCCTCCCTGGGGCAAAGTAACGCAACGCATTGATTTGCACTGCATTGCGTTACGCAAGGTGGCTTTGCGTGGCTTGGTAAATCTAACGTAAGAGTTGCGTTGCTCTTGAGCCCCGTAGCATGGCGCAAGGGAGATGCAAGTTTTTATTATATATGCCCCTTATTTTAAAAAACACTTTGATGCGCAGCCTTGATTGTCTATTGAGTCTCAAAGATCCCCCCTATTTGGTGTGTCCGATTTTTTCCGTATTCTTGTTGTTTATCTTGCCCTGTATTTTTGCTCCTGAACTTGTTTCATGATGATTTATCTCATTCTCGTAATCTTTGTTGTTTTTAATTAGGTGCTTGATATTGAAGCAAAATCAAATGTAACGTATTTGGTGCACAATAATTAGGCATTCAAATACTGTCATGCATGTTCGGCGTTTAGGTTAAAAAATAGACTTGCAAAAAGAACAGAAAGAATGAGGTTGTCCAAAACCTAAGAAATGAGAAAGTAATACTGTACCAATTTGAAAATTAAAATGCATATTAGTTCTGCACTCCTCAAAGTTCTTGACACCCCAGTAGAGATGGGTTAATTTTACCACGAAGAAGTGTGTATTTTTGGAAACCCGATGCATACATAATTTCCATATAATGCGCATAATTACGGCCTCGGTCTGTGCTCATCTACTTTGTGTAGTGCAAACTTCTAAAGCATATTGTAGGAATAATTATAACATTATGAATCACAAAAGTAAAAGACAAATTTGCTTCATGTGCCACCTATGAAGAAATATAATTTCTCCATGCTCCTGAACAAAGTCAGTGTAACGGTATAATTTTCAACATGTACAAATAAATTCTTACTCTATAAACTTGATGTACTGTAGGAATAATTGCCTTTGTACCAAAGGGTGAACCACAAAAACAGCCTGACCTGTTGAAGAATAGACTCTTTCAAAAAAGCAATATGCTGTTCATTGAACCAAAACACAGAATAATGCAGTAGAATTTTCTCAGACAAATACTTGTCAAGGGAATTACCATTCAAAGGAAACCTTTCTGAAAACCGTGGTATGCTTTCAAGTGTTTAATTTTTGAGGTCAGCATGGTTCATATTTCCTTCAGACAAGAAGGAAGCTGAGCATTCTTCCCAAGGCATCAAGACAATTTTCTCTTTTATGTTTTTAACATCAAGCTGTTCTTTTTCAGCTTAGCTGGTATTAAATGGAGTAAGTTGTTATTTTCTCACCGTTTATGTTTCTTTACATACTTTTTTCAGGTGCAAATAGCGAAGTTAATTTGATATGAGTGCCTAATGAATCTACTCACTTTGTTACCTTTTTTATTTTGGAGAAAATACTAAGAAGTAAGGGGCATATTTATGGGCCGCTTTACGTCGTTCTTGCATCATGCAATGTGGTGCAGGAACGACGCAACATAAAAATGAGATTTATGAAGCCATGCAAGGCCACCTTGGGTGGCCCTGAGTGGCTTCATAAACGTCGAGTACTGCAACGCAGCACAAATCACTGTGTTGCATTACTCTGCACCAGGGAGGCATTTCCATGGGCGTTGTGTGGGTACTCCCACACAAAATCTATGGATTTTGACACATTCCCAGCTTTACCAGAAGTGGGAAACTTGGCAATGCGCCAAAACCTACACCTCCCCACTTGAGGTGTAACGAGGAGAAATATGTTTATTTCTCCTTGGTTTTTCCTCTTTCTATGTGTGCTGCATTCCTCAGGGAATTTTTTTGTGCAGGAAGGTGCCCCTAACTGCACAAAAACAATCCTCCTTACAATGCAGGCACCCTTTCACCATGGTGCAAGGGTGCCTGCATTGGCACTAGGCAGCCAAAAGGTTGCCAGCGCGTGGGGAAGGCAGGAATGTGCCATATTGACTTAAAAATGGTGCATTCCTGCCCTTTACCTGTCATGCAGTGCAGCACAGCAAGGTGACTTGCTGTGCTGCTCTGCGTGACTTGGCCATAAGTATAGTCCTATATGTGCACCAATGACTTAATTTACAGTTTGGCAGATCGTGAATACTGCTATAAAATGCTGGTGTTCCTGCCTCGAGATACGTTAGGTCCCCTGCTCTAATTAGAGTTAGAGAATGCACTGTATTTACAGTGGTGGAGCCTCCATTGGCTTGCTAATGTAACCTCTGACCCAGTGGCCCATCTGCAAAAGGATTGTGTGATAGATTACCATAAACCAGTGATAAAGTTCAGCACCTCTTTATTGAGTAAGACGCTAACAACCCCATCCATCACCAGCGGCCACAGCTCAACCACCGCTTGGTTTGAATGGAAACATTCGCCCTTGGAGCCTTACATGCCTTGCCCTTCTAGAACCTCGCAGGGCCCTTAGAAGGATTAAGTGCAACATACCACACACCTTCCCCTTTACAGTAATGAACAATTAAAACTTATATACAGGCATCTATCCAAATAGAGCTATTACATGCTATCACTAAAATAGATTAATAATCAAAACACTATGGGGTATATTCACAAGAACGTGTGATAACTACCGCAAGAGTAGCGTAACGCAACTTTCAATATCGCAGCCTATCACGGGAAAATAACCCCGTGTTAACGTGGAATTCACAACAAGGCGGTACCATGCGATAGACACCAGATAACGCGTCAAATGTCAGCGTAAAAATCAACGCCTCGCCGAAAAAATGCGAAACGCGAGAAATCATGCGATGAGGCCAATCGCGGTCCAAAAAGTAGCGAAAAGCAGCCTCAGGCCTGCAAATCCCACGCGTCTGGCGGGAAATTGCACCATAAAAACCACAGAAACAACACACCAGAAACAAGCCAAAGCACGTAGCAACATGGATGCACCCTGACCCAGCGCAGAGGGCAACGTGAATCCCACAACCCCCACAGACCACCAGCAAGGAACAACTGGCTCGGGGAAGGCCAAGGAGAAAAGGGAGAGGAAGACGGGGTGCAGACTGCAGGAAAACAAGACCAAGGCCACGGAGGCGACAGAACACTACCAGCAACTGACCCACAAGCAGACCACCTGGAATGCAGTTGGAGTGCCCATGAGGCCAATCCAGGAGGCCAAGAGGCGCCGGCAGGACATGACAACCTAAACCAGGTACAAACCCGCTGCCAACAGGAAGGCAGCAATGGCGACAGGAGGTGGCAGTCCAGCGCCACAGGAGGAGCTGGAGGAAACCCAGGCCACAGTCATCAGTGTGGAGAGGGTGCAAGGAGTAGGGAGTACGGACACAGCTCGAGAAGACCTGACACAACAACAACAGGGTGAGGATCCAACAGGGCCTGGGGGGACGGGGGGTGATGGGCACAATGCCACACATGCACAATGAGGTGTAACTAACTGCACACCCACAATTACCCAGGGACATGTCCCCCATCCCCGTGGCACACTGCAGCACACACACATAGCAATCACAGCACATACCATGACAATGTGGCACAAAGTGCAACACCCACACTGCAGAACAGGGGACACAACTGGGTCCACCCAGGCGCAGAAACAGAACAATCACATTGGACAGAGCAGGAAACTGTGAGATGCACATCTACCCCTACAACCCCACATCAGCTATGTAGGCCAAATGTACACTGTCCCAACTCAAATAGCCACCACCGCCCAAACAGTCACAATGTACATTGTCACACAGTCTGCATGTCGACAAGAACAAGGCACCAACACAATGCCAACATGCACCTCCCCTTCACAATGCAGAGGGACAAACAACACCTCCAGCAGGTCAGAACAGACAACCCATCAGTGATGCCCAAGACGAACACCACACCCCCGACACCGACGCCCTACAACAGCACATGGACATCCCACACAACCCACCACCAGGACCAGGGCAGACAAGCTACTCAGAGGAGAACCCAGCCCCTGCAACAGACCACACAGCATGAAGCACCCGCAATCACGCCTGCCTCACAACACTTCACCCACCCACACATGGCACCCCAATGCCAGGTGGCAGAACGCCAAAAGGAGGTGGCCCAACAGGTGAGGGTGTTTCCGAAACCATGGAATGCGAACTACAACACATACGTGGGTGTCCAATACCCTTCAGGGACCACCTACACCCCATAAAGGAGACCCACACCTCCACAGAGACACATGCACATATCATGTTGAACTGGTTACGGGCACATGTGCCCGGCCTCTTTATTGGCAGTGCCACATGTACAGTGACGCCTGTGCTGGATGTGTGTGGGGTGAGTATAAGCCAGCCCGCACGGAGTGCTTGGTGCTGCCAACAACCTGAACAGTAGACACCAGTGTAATGGAAACAGAAAACACCAGCATAACAGAGTCAAATGCAGAGCAACATGGAGGGATCCAGAGTAAGGACAGAGGTCACCCAATATTCAGTCTGGAGGTTCCGTGAGTTGCAGTGCACTGAGGTAGGGGCACTAGAGAAGAGCGCGCTCATGTGAAGAAATTGCTAGGATTATGTCCCTTCGGGTTAGTCCTGCTGCAGATGCAGTGGGGTGTGTTACACCAGCATCAACTTCCTCATCAACGTCCCAGGTCTCCCACACTGCCTGAGGTGACAGTTGCGTCTGCAGTCCACAGCGCAATACCCAGTATTAGATCCGGGAGTGTAGCTTGACTACCGCCACCAGTCTGCATTCCTGCCTTGGGGCTGTTGCCACCTGCCCTCCTATTGTCTGTGCCTTCTCCCGTCCGCACACTTGACACATCCTCCTCATCATGGTCCCAGGTCTTCCCCACTGCATGAGGTGACATTGCTGCGCAACCTCACAACAGCACAAAACTCAATCAGTAACGGACAATGGCTTGCGGTGCACTGAGTCACTGGCACCTGGAGTGCTGAGCAGGGTATCAGGCCGATGATGGCATCCACGACAGGTCTGAGCAACTCCGTAGGTCTGTCAGGACCACCGTTTCGACTCTGGCAGATGGCGGTTGGAGGTGGTCCTTGCGGTGGTGGCGTGTGCCTCCTGCGGTGATGCGGCGTCCGGGCCGGTCAAGACTCGATGCCATGTGTGGGCCCTGGTGGCCCGCAGTTGGGGCCGGAGGAGGCGGACAGCGCAGGGCCACAGACACATGGCGTTGATGACCCCAAGACCATCGCCACAGAGGCCATTCAATGTCTCAGAAGAAGGGGTCCCAGGCCTGAGCAGCACAGAGTTAGTGGCCCCGGATGCACTGCGGCCGGCACAAGCACCCAGCCACGGGACGGTGACTTGCGGTGCAGTCAGATGGGCCATGCGACCTGAACGGGTCCCCATCAATGTCCGAGGTGTATGTTGCGGAGGGTTTCGGGGGACAGTGGAAGGTGTCCTCCAGGGCATGATGCGGAAGGTCTGATGTTATCTGGAAGCAGCAAATGGAGGAGTGGAAAGCGCAACCCTCGTTTGCACCAACAATTCGGGATCAGCTACTTGAGGATGAAAACTAGCCCCTATTCCATAGACTGAAACGCCAGCGGTCAGCAGTGACCCACAGCCACGGGTCGTTGGCTCGCGAGGCACAGAGTTAGTGACACAGTGGCAGTTGTCGGTAGTGTTCAATCACCTCCGCGACGCTGATCCTGTTCCCTCCGGACTGCAACGTGTCATCCTCTTAGGCCCCTCCGTGCGTGCGAAGAAATGTATTCTGCCTTTTGAATTACCGATGTTCAGTTCCAAATCTCTGATCCCACTCGTGCGCAGCGTAGGCCGACGGCAGTGGTCCGCGTAGGCCCACAGACACGTGTGGTTGTGATGCCATGCACAGACTTGTTGCCACCACATCGGAGGGTGTATTGTGAATTGTTCTCTGCCTTAAATAATGTTCACTGCCATGGTGTAATCAAGACTCAGTTCCAAATGTGTGACCTACCTGACCATGGTGTAGGCCTGAGGCAGCGGTCAGCACAGCCCATTCACCGAGTGTCTCCGGCATAGGTTGGATGGCCCCACCGGCTTGCGTAGTTCAGGTTCAGTGGCACCACGTGTTAAGGTCACCTCCGTGTATGTGACCCGGCATTCGTCCGGACTGAACCGCATCTTCCTCTTACACCTCTCCGTGCGACCACTGGTGTGGACTCCGCCATTCGTGCTTTGCGACTAGGTGCTGGATGTGTGACCTACTGGTCAGCAGGGTAGTCCTGGTCCCTCATCCACGTGTAGCCGACTGGCGTTGAACAGGGTTAGTGGCACCACATGTAGCAGGCTGGCATTGAACAGGGTTTGTGGCACCATGTGTAGCAGGCTGGCGTTGAACAGGGTTAGTGGCACCACGTGTAGCCGGCTGACATTGAACAGGGTTAGTGGCACCACGTGTCGCAAGATGCCCATATGGAACTATGCCTCACTGATCAGGGGGGTCCTGGTGCTGTGGCCGCTGGCCCGGATTTGGGGTCACTGCCATTCATGACTCAGGACACAGTTTCACATATGGGACCTACTGGCCCGAAGAGTAGGCTGGGGGCGGCAGTGGAGTACGTCAACGAAAAAGGAATAAAGCGGGCCTGTGTCGTGGAGGCCGTGATGGTCTGAGGTGGCTGCCAAGGTCTCGGGCCTCGGACTTGGGCTTGCGCCGGCACATAGTGGGCCCTCCTTGACACACGCCGGTGTCGGAAGGTGATCAGTGTGGCCTGGCTGCACAGGGGCTGGCCTGACGGGTTCGTGGTCCAGTGTGCCGGGGTCCGGCAGGCGCACGCCATCGCAGGCAACTCCGCTCACGAGGATGGCGTCGGCCTCGTGGCGAGGTGGGAGGCGCCGCCCTGGCAGAGATGTGGATCTTTCCGGAAGAGGACCACGCCCAGGCCTACGTGCTTTTTATTCACACCCCTATGCTGGCGTGGCGTACGCTGGGCCATCCCACTCCGCTGACGCTTAGGGGGGGCGTAATAGGCAACATTTCTGCGAGGTCCCCCACTGGCTGGGGTGACATGGTGGTGTCCACTGTCCACTACACTCCATACACAAGCGGTGTATGTCGCCATGGATATGGGTGTGTTCTGCATACTGCGAGGTGTCCAGCACATCTCCGGCACTCTTGGCATTGTGCACTTTCCCGATCATGGTTCTACTGCATCCTTCACACATGCCTGGTTGCCACCTCTCCCCACATTCGGCTATTATGTGGCTGAGGTGCCATGCCGTTGCTGGCTCATGTTCAGGGCTTGCCCATGTGGACATTGTAAGTTGTTCTGTCGTGTCTGGTGGGTGGGCATATTGCTGTGCCTGTTGTATGTGATTTTGTGACGTGTGCATTGCCAGCATTGTGAGTTGCATGGTTGTGGAGTTGAGGTGTGTGGGGTGTTCATTTGTATATTGCCAAGGGGCTGTGCATTTCCCTTGTTGCCATTCTGGGAACGCTGGTTGATGATGGACTGTCGGAGGATGAAGGTATCATGCACACTGGCTGTGTATTTGAAGGCGACATTGTTGGGGGTTCCACGGTGTTCTGTTGTTGCCTGCACATTAGTGTGAGACGTGTGCTTCCTGTTGCGGTGATTGTGTGCTGTGTCACCAGGGGGCACAGGTAGTACATGTGTGCTGTGTGTTGCCCCCAACACGTGCGTGCATCCTGCTTGGGCGTATGGTCCTTGCTTGGTCTCCAGCGGATCCTGCGCATTGTGTTGTATGTATGGGGACTGGGGTACCAGGGTGATGGTGATGTCCAGGACAGGTTTGGGGGACTTGGATGTGGCTGGCTGTGAGACTCCTCCGACTCTGGCGGGTGTTGGTTGGGGGGTTCTAGGGGCCAACAGGTGCAGCCACGCCATCAGCTTTGTGTGGGGTGGGATGTTGGTTGTCCGCTGTGTTGGTGCCATAGGCCTGTTAGGCGATGATGGTCAGGATGCGTAGGTTGGTTGTCCCTTTCAGCCTGTAGTGGACGGTGACATTGTCAGATGTTGGGTCTGTGCGACTGGTACGTTTCCTGGGGTTCAGCTGTCTTTGTCTGCGCTGCGTCTGTGGTGGTCAGGGGGGGGGTGATCCGGGTGTCAGTTGGGGTCCTGGGGTGGTGGAGGTGGGTGTTGTGGCCCTCTTGGGTGTCCGGGCCTCACGATGGGTGGCTCCATGGCATCTGTTGCCCTTCCGATGTAGCCCTGGGCTGTGCTCCCCTTTGGTTTGCAGGCTGCCGTCCGACTTTACACCAGGTCAGAGCAGGTGTAGATTTCCTGGTGCTAACGCACCTTATCGCCTGTTTTGTGTTCTTATCGCCGATGTGGCTGGTCGTTGTGAATGTTGAGGTGTGATATTGTCTCGGCTTTTGTCACGGGAACGCCTACTCTGCATCTCATTAGCAATATTTGTGGGGGTCCTCTGTGGCGATGTTTTTTGCGGCTGCTATCGCGGGTAAACTGGTGCTGTGGGCTGTTTACACCGGCTTGTGAATGGGGGGGTAAATTTATCATGACTTTGGCTGCGATAAAGTGCCGTTAATTCGGCGATAGCTCCTTGTGAATATGCCCCTATGTTCTAATGTCACGCAAAATCCTGAAGGTGTGCAGGCCACTTACTTATGTGCAAACCTTTCCTTGTGCCTGTTAGTAAGGTGCTAGCAGCACTGGAATCTAAAGAGCAAGATACTGCCTTGCTTTTGGGAACTTGGCCATGAGAAACATGCTCAGAGATAGTAGAGGAAGGAGCATGCCCAGTGATGGCAGGACAGACAGTTAAACCACCTCCCAGGCCTACACCTTTCCACACAGCAACTCTGCCCAAGTTCCAAATCCGGTGATCATCAGTTTTTATTGCATTTCTAAAGAGTTTAATTACCCTCATAGGTTGCAAAAACTTTCCCCACAGACCCCCCCCAATTCGAGGGTATTTTATTCTGACCCAATCACCAATTTTAAACTTAGTCTCCTGTACTGCCATCCTTTTGTCAAAATGTTCTATCCTCTTTCTGACCACCTCTTTTCCTTTGTTCACACTCATCTCTTCATGCAGTTCTTCACGCCTGGACAATACACTGGCACCAGACCATCTTACTTTCTTTATCCATGCTGGATCAGCCAAGTCATTGGGAACCCTTTCCTTAAATAGCAAAAAAGGTGTGACTCTTGTTGATGAATGAGGAGTCAATTGGTATATGGAGACTTTCTTCTTGAGTTCATCTACCCAATTCATGCCATTCACCACCTCAAGCTGAATACACTCCTTTACAGCCTTGTTGAAACACTCAATCATACCATTTGCAGACAGATAATATAAACATGTGGTCTTATGTTTGATGCCCCTGTAGCTCAAAAATTCTTTCATCACTTTAGATGGCAGTTGAACACCATTATCATTTAATAATGACACAGGAAAACCTTCCCTTCCACAAACTGAATCACATCACAAGTTTCCACAGTTTTGACCACTTTGAGCTCAGGCCACTGAGAAAACATATCCATGTAGGTTATGATAAACCTTTCACCACCTGAAATTCTGATTGGACCCCCTTTGTCCAAAGCAAACTCTATCCATGGTCCAGGTATCACCTCCCCGATCACCATCGGTAGTGTTCTGCATTTTAGAATCTTGTCACTTCTATTGCATCACACATTCGCGCACCGCCCTCTCAATCAGCAAATCCATGCCTGGCCACCGGTAGTTCATTCTCACCCTCTCCTTCATTTTGGATATGCCAGGAAAAATGTGATTGCCATTCTCAATGAGCCTCATCTTCACCTTCTCCAGAGGAATTAACCTTTCCCCTCTCATTATGAGGCCATTTTCCAATGAATTTTCATCTTTCTCTTGTGAAAAACCTTTCAATTCTTCACAAACTCTAGCCCCATCGGACTAGCCTTTTTTCAGCCTACGTAATACCTCCTGTAACTGCGCATCATTAATCTGTTCCCTTCGTCCTCCTGAACAATTCCTTCAAATATGGCACATACCATCACAGCTTTGTCACCAAATTCATCCTCACTATTCACATCTTCCAGCCGCAGTCCATGCAGGTAACAGCGGTGGGGCCATGGGGCCGGATAAGGGGGGATTTCAAGGGATGATGCAGAGGAAAAATTAAATAAATAATACATTTTCCCTCAGCATCGTCCCTCGAAATCCTCCCTTACCCGGCTCCACCGCCCCACTGCTGTTACCTGCACGGACCGCGGCTGGCATCTTCTTCTCCACTTGGCACAACCAACCTAGAGCAACAATCTGCAATGGTGTTCATAACCCCAGGTACATAATCCACCACAAAGTTACACTCCTGAAGTGCTACCACCCACCTTCTAATCCTACTAGAAATAGCATCAATCCCTTTTTACAAAATACTTCCTTCAGAGGTTTGTGGTCTGTTCTAACATCAAAAGAGCTGCCCCACAAGAACTTACTCCACTTTGTTACCACCCAATATACTGCCAGAGTGTAATGAAGAGCCTTTCCCAGATTTCTTTTACCACAGATTTATTTATTTCAGCACCTCCAGCACAGAGAGAGAAACGTCCAGTTCCCCTCAGCACTTCACAGTAACTGCCATCTTCAACATTCTCCCAAAAGAGAATTCCAAATCACCTAGGCAACTGGCCCATGACATCTTCACACACCTCCCCCCTTTAATATAATAATTAAAAAAATAGCAAAATACACAACATTTAATACAAGACAAACAATCCTCCAACATATGCCTTCTGGACATGGAAACTTATGGTGTATAAACCTTACGTATGCTCCCTAGGCTCCATGTAGTTCCATTTTTCAACATCACCATACTCTTCTTAACCTCCTTAACTTAGAAAATTCACATATACTTACTTTTACCCTTGCAAACCCATTCATTCTTACTCACTACTACCCAATCTCGTACTTGGATCCATAACTTTTTCACACATTTCCTCAGATTGTACACTTGTCCTATTTTCTTTTGCCCTTTTTCCACTTTCTTCCTCATCTCACCCTGTTCAACCCAAATGTTATCTTTATTGCTCAGCCACACAGGACATTCTTTTTTTCCTGGCTCTCTTCCCTTTAAGGACACAAACGGAAACACACCCATTGCAGAATGTGGAGTAATTTTGTGAGTCCATGTCATCCTTCTCAATCCTGTCTCCACAACAACCCATTCTCAAGAGATAGCTGAATATTCTCCATCACAAGACGAATGATTCTTTCTACAAAGCCATTTGCCTGTGGTCTGAAAAGAGCCACTTTTTCATGTGTAAGCCCCATTCCTTTCAGGTAATTCGTCATCTCCTTGGAGACAAATTGTACTCCATTGATTGCCAGACACAATGGATCCATGCAGGCCCTCTTCCAGGTAATCTTTCTCCAAGAATCTTATCACAATGGCAGAATTAATCTCACCCATTGTCGCCACTGCAAACCATTTAAATGATAATCCACTAGCACAAGAATATATTTGTCCCTAAAACCCAACTTATCCACAGGTCCAATGAAGTCCATTGCTACCCTTTCCAAAGCTCTCAATGGAAACCAAAGGAGGTTGGCTCACAATTTTCAACTTGTCACTGTAGGCACATATGTGACAATTCTTCACTAATATTTCTATATCGCTATCCATGCCAGGCTACCAAAAAGCCTGTCTGACCCTCCACTTAGACATACTTCGTCCAGGATGCCCTTCATGAGCAATATCCATAATTTGTTTGTGAACTAACTTTCCCTTCACTCATGCTTAACTCATCATTTACTTTAAAGAATTCTCTCATTTCCTTATCCACACCATCTTCATGATTCCAACCTTGAACAATCTTCAATTCAATCTGTCAAACCTAGTGAAAAAAGGTTGACATGGTTCAGCCTAGTGCTCCCATAGTGATGCAGTGGCGTTCATCAGGACCAAAAAAAGTGTGAAGCGTGAAATATAAGTAACCACTTATATACTCTTGAAACAGTGATAACAGAACTCTTATACAGAACCAGTAGATGGAGTGATGTGTCACTCAGACTTTGAGTATACTGGTCATCAGATTCCCTAGAAAGAAAAACAAAAAAGTGTGTTTCAACAATTAAACACCCCCCCCCTAATATGCATGATTATAATTACAGTGCATATAATGTAGTTTACTAAAATTATAATGTGCAGCAATTTCATGTACATTCTCACACACATCGTCAACTTCTTGTACTTTTTTTCCTTTCTGGCATTCTGGTCCTGCTAACTTTTGCAAAATGCCCCCTTTTTCACAGATTCCTGGTAATTCTTCATAAATTCTTCTTCCTTCAACACCTAAACGATGAAGCAGTATCGCTTGACGTCGCACTGGACCATACTTATCCCCACCTATCACCAATATATAAGTTAAAAAAATGTTTCCCATTGTTTCCAAGGTATAATCAGTTCCCCAGGCGTTGGTAAGGATGGTGGTGGAGAAGACATACTCTGGTCTGACATTTCACCTGTAAGATAATCTCAAAATAAAAATCTAAAGTAACAAGTTAAAATAATTAGGAAAGGTAACAATCTACCATAACAAACAATAGCAGTTTGTAAACCAGTTTCTCATCTGCAAACAATTAGCAGTTTCAGACTAGTTTCTCATCTCCTTTTTTTCTGTAGAAGAAAAATGTAGTCCTTTTTCCATGTCTATTTTAAAGATATTTCCTATTTTTTGCTTCCTGTTTCCAGATCCTTAATGAAGTCTGTGAGAACTATGTGAGAGAAGCCGAAATTGAAATCAAGGAGGTGAGTGCTTTTGTTTTCCCACTTTTTATTTATTTATTTTATTTCGTGTACTGGGTATCACGCAAACTTCCTTGTGTTACTTTTTTAAAGGGGGAAAGAGGCAGCGCTATGAGACAGTGTGTTACACGAATCTCAGCGCGTGAAGTACAAGTTGGCGGACACACTGAATGTGCAAGTCCCAGCGCGAGTTCTTGGTTACTTGGTTGGTTAGCAAGAAGCATCAAGTGCCCCGTCAGAATACGAGTCCATGTGAAGTCCAAGGTAACCGCCTGGGTATTTACCATCGCACGCTCGTTAGATGGGAAACAATTTAATTAAGCAGTAAACACTGGCAAAGTCAAATCCCCATAAGTAGAGAAAAGTTACTCACAGTAAGGGTCCATAGTTTTTAGGAGAAATGTACGGTGTTCAAACCGGGGCAATCCTCCTTACCACTTTATAATATGAAAGCACTGAAGATAAGGATGGTTGATATTCCAGGGATGGAGATGCGTGTACCTACCCCCTGCGCTGGAACTTATCGTCATATAATGAAGAGCCTTTCCCAGGTTTCCTTTACTACAGTTTTATTTCTTTCAGCACCTCCAGCACAGAGAGACAAACATCCAGTTCCCCTCTGCACTTCACAGTAACTGTCTTCCCCAACATTATCCCACAAGAGAATTCCAAATGACCTAGGCAACTGGCCCATGACATCTTCACACAGAGCCTCCCTCTAAATGACAGAAGAATTAGCTTCAGAACCACGTAGCGCCCCAGACAGAAACAGGAAAGTGTTCACCTTGCCTGCAAACTATTGTTCCAATTCAGCACCTAACCCCTTGGCACTGGCGTCTGTCTTTAGAATAGTTCTCACACCAGGTTCAAAACTTGATAAATTAGATGCACTTGACAAATTCCTTTTAGCATCCTCAAACTCTTTCACACATTCTTCAGGACATGTAAACTCCACACCCCTCTTTAACAACTGCCCCATGTTACTACATGCGTGGAAACATCATGAATGAATTTACTATAGAATTCAGCTGTTCCCAAAAACTTGACTAGCTCATTCTTAGAGTTAGGATCCGGCATCTCATTGATGGCAAAAACGAGGCTCCTCTTGGGGCGAATACCATAAGTTGTTACAAGATGTCCAAGATTTTCTATATCCTCTACACTGCACTTTCACTTCTCAAGCTTCAGAGTCAAATTGCAGATGCTCAGTCTTCTCAACACCTCACACACCCTGACATTGTGCTGCTTCTGAGTCCTGCCATACACCAATACATCACCTTGATAAGCTTTGCCCCCATTAGCCCCCTGCAAAATATCTTCCATGGCTCTTTGAATGACTGCGGAGGCGGAAATTAAGCCAAAGGCTTCCACAAAATATTTATATATGCCAAACGGAGTAATGAACTAAGTCAATACTTGTGATTGAGGATGCAACAACATTTGATGGTATGAGGATGTGAGGTCCAACGAGGTGAAATACTCAGCCCCCTCCAAACAGCACAACAACTCAGTGAAATTGGGTAAAGGATAACGATCAGCCACCACTGCTTTATTCAGTTCCCCCATGTCCACACACAGCCTGGCTTCTCTATTGGCCTTTCTGACCATAAACACAGGAGGCCCCCCATTTGGTCGCCTCCACTTCTTGAATCACCCCACTCCTCAACAATTTGTCCAGTTCACACTTCATAGCCTTCTTCACCATTAGAGGAACACTTCTTACTTTCCCACCCTTAGGAAACACTCCTGGTTTCAATTTAATGCAATGCATGTAGTTTTTGAGACGGCCTAATTCTTTCCGGAACACCTCAGGGAAAAGTGCTTCATAATCAATCTATGTGCATCTCCTACCTCTGACACAGTGATTTTCTCCTTCGGAACACAGCCATCCCTTAATTTAACCAATGGATTTTAATTTGGATCTAAAATCACAGCTAAATCTCTTTGGTGAACCCAACTGATCAAAGAGCCACCCCAATATGACACATATATCTTAGGGAGATAAACCTATCACAAAACTCAATTGTTCCCCAAAAGTAACCAATGAGCTTAACCAATGAGCTTGATTGGCTGCCCACCATGTACTTTGGGTTTGATATCTGGCTTTCGTAAAAATACTGAATCCTTCAAACATTCTTCATAGAACTTTTTGGGAATCAGCATTATTTTTGCTCCAGAGTCCAACAGCATCTTTACTGAGGAACAGTTTACTCGGAATGTCTCCATTGGTCCATCACATTCCCCATTGCCTATCTGCAAAGCAATCTCCTCAT
This sequence comes from Calotriton arnoldi, assembly GCA_963921515.1. Lineage (NCBI taxonomy): Eukaryota > Metazoa > Chordata > Amphibia > Caudata > Salamandridae > Calotriton > Calotriton arnoldi. Next base: position 179,145 of record CAWUFW010017476.1, on the reverse strand, counting down.
GCTACGAATAAGAGTCACAGAATATCTCTCTCACTTTCTTCATGCTCCTACTCAATCTGCAGCAAGACTTGAAGTGACCCTTTTTGCCACAAGAAGACTCTTTGTTTTGACCACCTGTACTGCCTCTTTCCTTTTGTCTCCTGACTTATGATTTTGAAGGGAAGACTCACAAGCCTTAGCCATTGTCAAAACTACGGAGAGAGTAGGATTGTCTTTCAACCAAAGAGCATCTCTTGCCTTATCAAGTATGCATCCCAACATAAACTGATTGCGCAATCTTTCATCAGACTGCACACCAAAAATGCATGTGGCTGCTAGTTTCTGTAATGCTGCTATGTAAGTCTCCACTGACTCTCCCTCATGTTGCATTCTACGACCAAAGTGATAGCGTTCTAAGACAGTACTGATTTTTGGCAAATAATGCAAGTCAAGTATTTTTAAACACACTTCATATTCATTTAGACCATTGGCATCCCCTGGAAATAGATCTAAAAGGTGCTTGAACACTTCCTGTCCCTCTGAGCCCAAGCAGTGCGTAAGTAATGACATTTTTCTCTCCGCACCCAGGGAAGTTCCACACACCCTGGCTTAGTGTGTGAACACCTTCTTCCTTCTTTGCCATGAAATTATAGGTTCACCTGGAGTTGGAAGAAAGAAGGGCAGAGCCGTTGTGTTGTGCATGCTTCTAGAGAGAATTTAGGACAGAAACATAACATAACTATCGACAATCAAACAAAATGTATCGCACCAGATGCTGAGCGAAAACTAAGCTCTTACCAGGATTCACTTCTACTGGCAATTAATAGCGTGCCAGTTGATGATTCAAACACAAAATATAGCGTACCTATCGCTGAGGAAATTTTACAGCTGAAAGATAGTAAGTTCTGCCACACAGCTTACCAGTTGGTTCATACAATCAATAGCGTGCCTGTCGCTGATGAGAAAAAATAAGAAAAACATGACAGGCAAATGAAAGCATGCCCGTTGCTAAAATGCTGGCCATTTAAAGCATGCTCATTGCTGAAATGCCAAAATCCTCTGACGCAGCCATCCAACAGCTTGCCAGATGCCTTCCCAATGTCACTAGTGAGGAGGAACGACCTGCCACTGGCCAATAAGCGGAACACTGCAGAAGTCGGGCCAACTATTTGGCTGTTTAACTTTCCAAATGATGGCCACCGAACGTCGCAGGACGTGCCTTTCTATGGTCGGTGGAATTCGTAGCAAATAGACTGGGTTGTGACGGCAAGTGGACTTTGCGCAATAATTACACTCCAAGCTGTACTTGAAGCGTAAAAGGCCATTTATTAGGACAAGGCTGTAAAACACAAATAATTAACCAAACATCAATTAACTCTCTTCCCATTTCACTCTGCGACCCCCTCCATCTCTCCATTCACTTCTTCACTTATCTTTCAACATCCTCTCCTGTATCTCCTGCCATCGCACTCTTGCATCCCGCACCCTCATCATTCACCTGTCCCCCCGAGGGGTGGGTGTGCCCATCAGTGACTCCCCACCCCTCCAAAGTACTGCCAACCTAACGTACAACGCGTCCTAAACTGGCACGCTATGTCCAACCCATCACCTTGACCCCAATAATTTGTAGGGTGGGCGGGAGGTCCAAAATTACTTGACCCTCCCCAGTGGTGCCAGGTGCAGGAAGAGCCTCCTCCCCTGCACCCTTATATCACCTACCCTAATCCCACCCCTTGACCAACCCCCTGACCTTTAACAGCTTGTCCTTCCGGCCCCTTGCGCGAACACCCTGGGGGAAGACTGGTCTGCGGCCCTGCTTTCCCTAGGGGCCGGCATCGTGCAATAATTACACTCCACGCTGTACTTGAAGAGTAAAAGGCCATTTATTATGAGAAGGTTGTAAAACACAAATAATTAACCAAACATCAATTAACTATACCAATCCCCAACATCAAACTTTTCATTCACTCCATCCATTACCCCTCACTCCAATTACTCTCTTCCCGTTTCACTCTGCGACCCCCTCCATCTCTCCATTCACTTCTTCAATTATCTTTCAACATCCTCTCCTGTATCTCCTGCCGTCGCACTCTTGCATTCCGCACCCTCATCATTAACCTGTCCCCCCGAGGGGTGGGTGTGCCCGTCAGTGACTCCCCACCCCTCCAAAGTGCTGCCAACCAGGGAACCCCAGTACGGCGGTTGCCTGCCCCACCCCCTTTTTCCCCGTGCACCTTTTGCCCTCACTCCTTAGGTTCCCTGCGACACTAAATGGATTCATTCCACAACTTGCTTATAACGTCTCGCATCTCCATCATATAATAAGCATTCCCAAATTGCGAAAGGTGCACTCCATCGTCCCTAAACAGCAAAGGCTCCTCCAGCCTGAGCCCAACATGAGCAATCACTTTTATGTCTCTTGAGGTGCAAAAAATTCTCATTGCCCTGTTTAACTTCCTGCGGGCTTTTTCCACTGCTGCATGCTTCACCGCCCCTTTCCACACTTTTTGTGGCACAAATTCAGTCCATACAATGCACGTTCCCGCCAGATTCCTTTTCATGACTTCTAGATCCCTCTTCATCTGCTGTAGTATTGCCAAACCCGGCAAACGTATCAAGTCATTTTCGCCCAAATGCAGGACCAACATATCAGGACAGCCTCTCTGCGATATCATTTTGGTCAGCCAGGGCAGTAATGCCCCCCAACGCATCCCTCCTTTACCCCACCAATGCACCTCGTGATGGCTGCTCTTCAGACCCAGGTTACGGCCGTAGACCTGTCGTTCTGCATATCTGGCTGCCCAGTGTATGAAAGAGTGTCCAACGACCCAGGTAACCGTCTTGGTCCCTGGGCCACCCACGCAACCTATGACAAGAAAAATATGTTAGTGCACAATTAAGTCTCCTTCTTTAGTTGCTGCAGTTCCACCCCCCACCCCCTTCCCAAAAACCATCTTTTTCCTATTTGCGCACATATCTCTCGCAGCACCTGGACCTCCACCTCCCAATCTGATTAATTTTGTCCCATGACCAGCTCAGTCGTGCCGCACCCGTAGCTGCACCAATACGGAAAGAATGCGTACCGTACCTAGCAGGGTCCCTACCCAAGCACCTTAATGCCATGCGCAATACCGCCAACAACTGAAAAGCCGGCAACGTCTCCATGGACGCGTGACAAAAGATTTCACCCGACGGTCCTCCTGACCTGCTCAAATAAATTTGCCATTCTTGCACCGGGCACGCTCCCCTGCATCCACTCTCATTCAACCATACCCATTTACCCCTTCCTGCCTGGTCCATTTTTGAATGTCCCAGCCAAATCCCCAATCGATCTCCATCCAATATTATTTCCTCGTATATTCTGCCTGCCTGCCCCTTCGTGCTCAACAACTCAGAAACCAGAAACGCCCCAAAAAACATCCACACCATACCTAAACGAAATACTGAAACCTCATATCCATCATAACAACAATTGGGCAAAACCCCCAGCAAACTCTGCAACAATTCAAACGTAATAGCCTCCCTTGGCGCCCCACCCATCCCCTCCCCCCGCTCACGTCCCCAACCTTTTAACATTTTACTTAATAACTCATCTTTTGCAGGGTCAAATCCCATGTATAATTTACTGTAAAATGAGATCCCTGCCAATTTCCCCGCTATCGTTGTCTGCGACAAACCCTTATCAATACAACTTAGAATAAAACGTATAACTCGCTGCTCGGTGTCTTGACGTGACATGTTCCGTGCATCCACGGACCTGCCCATAAAAGATCCAAATTCAGCCCAAGCCAGCCTGTAGCTGTGCCTTGTAGTTTCCACTATAGACTTCTCAACCAGGTCTATTACTCTCACTCCCTCCAGGCCCAGATGCCGTCCGGCAGCTCTGTCTTGCATGCATCCGCTCCAGGTGCCAAACGTCGAAACCGCTGCCACTGCGAACAAGACAAAGCATCCGCAATGTCATTACTTGCACACAGAACATATTTTGCATGAAATACTACATTCATTTGCAGGCATTTCAGCAGAAAACTACGCAGCAGCCGCAAAACCCTCAAGTCTTTTGCTTTCTGTTTGTTCACTAGCTCTACTACCGTCATGTTGTCTACATGGAACAGCACTGATCTGTTCTGAAATTCTGGGCCCCACACTGCTAACACCACCAGCAACGGGAAAAACTCCAGGAAAGCTATGCTCCTCCCTTGCTTTAACCAATGGCCCGGCCATTTTTCGGCGCACCATCACCCATCCCAGAAGACACCAAAACCGGAGGCCCCTGCTGCAGCAGAATTTTTTTTAACCTGCCAGATCATCCTGTCTTCCACAAAGTCCAAGGCCACTCCATTAAAATCTGTCAAAAACGTCTGCCATACCCTCAAGTCCGCCCTGACTCCCATTGAAATTCTGACTCTGTGGTGTGGTAGCACTGCCCCAGACATAGCCATGCCGAGACATCGGCAAAACGTCCTCCCAGCTCTCACCACCCGGCAAGCAAAATTCAGGAAACCCATGAGTTGTTGCACCGTTCGCAAATCAATCTTCTTATCCCCAATCACCCATAACAGGAAGGCCTGTATGTCCGTCACCTTCCCAGTGGACAACCTGGCCATTCACTGGACTGAATCCAATTCGATGCAAAGGGACAGCAATCTACAGCTGGGCCCAGCTGTTTTTTCCGGCGCTAGGGGAACCCCAAAACACTGCGCCATAGCCTGAAACTGTTGTAACGCTTTCCCACAATCTCCTGAGTTTCCTCTTCCGATGAATAAGAAATCATCCAGGTAATGAGACACTTCCCGATGACCACTCATCTTCATGAAAGCCCACTGTAGGAACGTGCTGAACATCTCAAACAATGCGCAAGAGATGGCACACCCCAGTGGCAAGACCTTGTCTACGAAGATGGCCCCCTCGAACTGCATCCCTAGCAACGAGAAATCCGCAGGGTGTACAGGCAGTAGACGGAAGGCCAATTTTACATCACATTTTGCCATTTCCGTCCCCCTGCCCACACGACCTCACTAGGCAGATCGTGTCGTCTACTGAAGCATAGAGCACCCTTGAGTCCTCCTCTGCAATGCAGTCATTGACTGACCTCCCTTCAGGCCAGGATAAATGATGGATCATCCTGTATTCTCCCGGCTCTTTCTTAGGAACCATCCCTAGAGGTGATATAATCAAGTCTTCTACCAGCCAATCTTCAAATGGGCCTGCTATCCTGCCTTCCTTAAATTCCTTTCTCAATTTTGCTGCTACCACTTCCGGCAACTGTCTGGCCAATTTCAAATTCTCTGCCCACCTCGTTTCTCTGGGACCCTGGTAACCCACCCGGAAACCTTCAGTATATCCCCATTGAATCCTTAATGCAGCCTCTCTGTCAGCGAACCTATAGAGCCACGGGCCAATGGCCTTGATCCTAACTGGGGTAGGAGCCCTTTGTCCCAGCCTGTCCTCTGCCCTTAGTGGCTCTCCATTGCTCTGCCGGTGTGGCCAAGGTAAAGCACTGTGTGAGCGGGTGCCGTCCCCCACACTTAGAGCACTCATGCTTAAATTTGCTGGGGTATCTTGAACAGAAACCCTTGTTGAAATTCCAACAGGCTCCTGTGGCGCCCCCTCTCCCCCCCTTGCTTAGGTGGTGGACCTGTACTCCCTGCGCTAACATTGGCCCCTCCCACCCCAGTCTGGGCGGGACGAGCCGGAAAGGATCGTTACGTCACTGGCAGACCACTGGCTGTGTGCGTGGATGCTGACGACTGCGTGGATGACATCCACTGCATCCATAGTTCTTCGTCCACCTCACCCCATGCTTTATCAGGGTTAATGCTGATTCTAGCCCTAAACTCCTCGTCATAGCTTAACCACGCAAACCCCCTGAAATGCATCTGTGCCTTCCGGATGATGTCCATGTTTTTTGATAACACTATGGCCCTGTCAAGATACTTTTCACAATAAATACTGGCATATATCAGAAAAGCTGAGGTCCAGTTCTCCATATTAATGGGCACCCTGGGCCTCCTTGTTAACTCCCACTCTTCTTCTTTTGACCCTTCCTTTGCCTGGATCTCTCTATGTAACAGCTTAAAGACATCCACAAACTCATGCCTCCAGATCCTGCTTCTCATTTTGTCCGATAAGTGTGAACCCAGTGGCATAGCCAAACCCATATAGGGAAGTTTTTTGTGATGTTTGTCATCCCCCTTTTCCTCCTTCCCTTCCATCCCTTCTATTTTGTCCATCTGGATGCTTGCTCCAACCAACTGTTTTGTCCCTCTGTCTTCCCCCCGCCACAGGCACCGTTGTTGCACTTGATGGCGCCCTTGTGTCCCTCACAGATCCCTCCCCTACACCCACCGACCGGCAGGCTTTTGTCCGCCCCCCTTTCGGACCACCGTCCCAAGCAGCACACCAATCACCCTCACCTGATAGGTTTGCTTGCGCCTCTCTTTCCTTTCCCTTTGGTGCCGATCTTCTTCTGGCTGACCGCCTTCGTCTTGCCTTTGGCCGCACTTGCCTCCTGCAAAACACCAAACTACGCTTTTTGGTACACAGGCACTTGCCTTTTTACAATGATGATTATGTTGTTTTAAGTTTGAATTAGAACTTGCTAAAGTTGCCCGCTGGTTCGGGAAAATGGACAGCGTGATTTAGCACTTGCTTATACATTTTTCCTTTAATAACTAACTGGGTTGTATTCTGGACATTACAGTTAGCTGTGTACTAACCAATACGCTTTTTGCTGTGTTTCTCCCTCCCCAGTATGCATTCTAGCCTAACTGGGCATTACAGTGCGTAAAATAGGCTGGGAAACTGTTGACCTTTTATTTTGGCATTTTTACTGTGGCATTTAACACCCCACCAGATGTTATTTTGTTACACTCAGTTTGAGTGTTTATAATCCAAGCACTGATGTAATTACATAAAATGCGTGTCATTGCGCTGGAGTCTGTTTTCCATTGCATGGATTGTCACACTCCATTTGTGCATATGTTTTCTATGTTTACCAAACTTTTTCACCTTTGGAATTTATTAAAGCACAGCCACTTCCGGGTCACGGGGTGACTTTGACAAAGACCGTTGGTCGAAACGCGTCAGTCAATAAACAATTTTTCTTTCGAAAGATTCCTGAGTGCGACTTTTCCTTACCATTGTAAAGCGTAAGGAGTGAAACTTTAATTGCAGGTCCAGCGCCCGCCTGTTTGCACCAACCCCACCTGGTGGACGAGGTCGGATGGAAGGCTGGAAATTCTCGAGCAGCAAGTTTTCACTTTCCCGACTCCAGCCGCTGTTTTTCAAAACCCAGGTGACCTGTAGGAGCGGGGCATCAATTTGGTAACGCAGGAACAGGAGTCTGGGTCTGCCGGTGGCTGGGAGCTCCCGTCGGGGGCTTACTACCACTGCTCCTTTCCCAGGTGAAGTTCGCAGCGACCATGAGCCCCATTGAGCGTGTTAATATATCGTGAACGGCAGGGGTGCTCCGACCTCAACCCAATACAGTGGTGTTTGGGTTCAGGTACAGGAGGAGGAATCATTCGGAAAGATCGTAAACTGGTAGAAGGATTTCGGTACAATTGTGAACAGTACCTGGCAGCAAGGAGAATGTGTGAAGCGATTCGCAAAATGCTGGATGTAGCCAAATCGCTTTTTACAGAAACAGACGGCGGAGTGAACCGCACTGTAATGGGAGGAGGCACAGGAGATGGAAGAGAAATGAGATCCCTGAAGCAAGATCTGTACAGGCTGGAGAAGCTGTACAAAAAAGAGATCAACCGAAGTTGGGAGGTGATCTCCCTAGACAATTATATCTAGGTAGGACGAGTCCCAAGGGGGCTACGAATCCTAATTACACCAACCTATCAAAATCCAAGCCCCAAGCTTCTCGAAGAATGGTCGTCCCTAATGGTATCAACCTGCAAACAGATGCTGGGACTGCTGTCTAAATACGCGGCTATTGAACTATAGCAAATCGGGGAAGAAATCAAAACTTTGCGAGAAGCCATAGAAAAGCATGCGTCCCAAGATGAAGTGACGAGTTTTCTAAAGGACTTGGATGGCAGGCTGACAAAGTATGAGGAGCGTATTAAATCAAAGAAGCGCTGGAAATGTATCTGTGATAGGAATGACTACGCGCAGGGTCGGATTCTGACATTCGGCCGGAAATATGATTCAGCCAGAAAGAATTTTAATCGGACCGAGTCACTGCGTGTACAAGAATCTGGTACCTCGGAGTCCAGCTCAGACGTACAGTCGGACCTGGAGGAACGCCAAGGAGCATCTGGTACGGAGAAAGGGCCATTCACGACGCTCGAGGAGTACCGTTTTATGCAGCTGAGCCTGAATGTAAAGAAAAAACCATCTCGGGGAAGAGGAAAAGGAGGAGGCAGCGAATCAGAAAGAGAAAGACCAGGAGAGGAGGTGAAGGAGAAAGACAACGAGACGCCATATGGGAGAGGCACGCGGCGTTCCAAGCGCAACAAATAATGGGTGAGCAACATAACTTTTCTACTATTAACATTTCCTCCCACACAGTCACCCCTGAGGAACGTTCAGTCCTGGAACTAGGACTGTCGTTTTGTCCAACTGCAAATTTTGAGTACTCCAGAGTCCGCATTGACATTTTCCTTTTTATCAGAAAATTTAAGTTGTTAAAAATTCATGCTCTCAGACAGAACAGAGATATCCCAGTCGATACCCAGCCAGTTGTCTCTGAGGACCCTGTGGCAGGAGCCCTTTCCACGGGTGATATTGAGACACTTGCCACACTCAGAGAAATGGAATTGGGATCAAGGGACTGGGGGACGGACCGGGATTTATTGACTAGCATGGATATTGAAGTAGACAAGAAATCCAGAAATGATTTCAAGCCACAATCCAAATTTAACCCAGTTACTCTACACGATGGCATTGATACTTATCACAAGGTAGTTCTAGCTGACCTCATGGAACTTTGGAGGAAGCAGAACACTCAATTTGCCAGAAATTTGACACCAAAACAGAGGGTGGTTTACAGTCCCTGAAGAAAGCGGACACTTTTGTTATCAAGCCCTTTGACAAAGGGGGCAATGTTGTCCTCTGGGACAGCAATAAATACAGGATGGAAGCAAGGTGGCAGCTAGAGTACTCAGGGAGCTATCTGAGATCTAGTTTAACAGAGTACAATAAGACCGTACTAGAATATCACAGCCTGTTGAACACCTGGCATGGGAAAGGTACTTTAAGTCAAAACGAATTTCTTTTTCTTCTGGTGAAAAAACCTGTGATCCCGGTGTTTTACATGCTACTTAAAGTACACAATGACGCGACCAACCCTCCAGGGAGGCCTATAATTTCAGCTAATCAAAGCCTATTAGAAAACACCTCCATCTACTTGGATTATTTCTTATGCCCATATGTGATCAATTTGCCCTCGTACTGTAGGGATACCATGGGTTTCCTTTCAAAAATACAGGAAATCCCTTGGAAAGACACGTACATTCTGGCAACAATTGATGTGGTATCTCTTTATACTTGTATTGAGCATGACTTGGGGTTAGTGGCATGTAAGTACTTCTTTAGAGATAGGTCCCTTGCAATGTATGATAATACCATGTTATTATTAGATATGTTACAATTTTGTCTAGATAACAACTGCTTTTTATTTGAAGATACATGGTATAAGCAACTCACAGGGACCGCAATGGGAAGTTGCTTTGCTCCCACCTACGCCTGCATGTTTATCGGGTGGTGGGAGGCGGAGCACCTCTGGCACGATGGAAATGAATCACAGATGGATAATCTCATCCTGTGGACCCGCTATATTGATGATATATTTCCTGATATGGGATGGTCCACAGGATGGTCTGGAGCATTTCATTTCAGGTCTGTCTGATAACACCTTGAATCTCAGTTTCACCACTAAGATACATAATACTACAATTGAGTTCCTTGACGTCCTAGTGGAAGCTAAAGATGAAACACTACATACGAGCTTGTTTAGAAAGGCAACGGCCGGGAACAGCATACTGTATGCCCGTAGCCACCACCCAGATGGCCTGAAGAGGAGCATCCCTTACGGTGAGCTCCTCAGGGCCAAGCGCAATTGCAGTTCTAGTGAGGCCTTTTTGAAGGAACAGAAGAACATGCTGGGTCGTTTTAAAGCACAGGGCTACACAGGCAAAACGATTAGGACTGCAATGGAGAAGTCTTCAAACAAAGACAGGAGCAGCCTCTTGGTCCCTAAGATTAAGGCTAACAGCAAACATGAAGTGAGAAACTCATTACCACTTTTAACAGCGCGTCACAGGAGATTCACAAGATAGTATGCAGTCACTGGCATATAGTCAGGAATGATATGACTATAGGCAAACTGGTCAGTCCGTCACCACACATCACGTACCGCAAATGTGACTCTTTGAAAGATATTCTGGTGCACAGTCACCTAACAGGCGGAGGTAAAACTCAGGGGACCTGGTTGAGGGAACTCCCGGGTTTCCACAAGTGCGGACGTTGCAAGGCCTATAGCAGCAGTTGCAATGTGAAGAAGTACAAGCTTCCAAATGGGAAGTGGGAAAAGATACATAAGTTCATCAGTTGCAGCACAGACTATGTTGTTTATGTCTTAACTTGCATTTGTGGTTTGTGTTACGTGGGGAGCACTATTTTCCCTGTTAAAAAACGGATTCTGGAACACCTGCGCGCAATAAGAAATAGGGATCTCACGTACACAGTGGCAAAACATTGCGATCAGGCACACAGGCATGTCAAGGACATCTGTTCTAAAGTATCTTATTTTGGCATTGACAGGGTTCCCAGCCAGGCCTGAGGAGGAGATCGGGAACGCAGCCTGCGTCGACTCGAATCTGAATACATCATACGACTCCAGAGTAAGATACCTGGTGGCCTTAACCATGAAGAGGACCTCCATATACATCTAGGATAGAGAGGATATGTTATACCAGTAGTGCCCTTCCATAAATTTATGGACACTGTATATACATACTCTTCCTCCCCCCGCAGATCCTGCGCTCTTAAGGGTGTTTAGCCTCTCTCCTTAGTTATTTTTCCATTATCTTAGCGGCTGCCTAGATAATAAAAGAAATCCTCCTCCCTCCCTTTTTTGAGCACCTTGGGTTGGTTTATGTTTGTGTTTTTTCTATTCCTGTTTTACTGAAGAGGGGTGGTCTTTTTTCTTTTTGTGTCATGGTACCCTAGTATGTAAGGGATGCAAAGAAAAACAAAGAATTTGGTCTCTTAGATTTTCCACCAGCCTGTGTTAAAAGGCCACTTGGCCAGTAGCCACGCTTATCTTATTTTGAGGGAAGGACGCTTTTTGGTACACAGGCACTTTCCTTTTAATAATGATGACTATGTTGTTTCAAGTTTGAATTAGAACTTGCTAAAGTTGCCCGCTGGTTCAGGAAAGTGGACAGCGTGATTTAGCACTTGCCTATATACATTTTTCCTTTAATAACTAACTGTGTTGTATTCTGGACATGACAGTTAGCTGTGTATTAACCAATACGCTTATTGCAGTGTTTCTCCCTCCTCAGTATGCATTCTAGCCTAACTGGGCATTACAGTGCGTAAAATAGGCTGGGAAACTGTTGACCTTTTATGTTGGCATTTTTACTGTGGCCTTTAACACCCCATCAGATGTTATTTTGTTACACTCAGTTCGAGTGTTTATAATCCAAGCACTGATGTAATTATATGAAATGCATATCATTGCACTGGAGTCTGTTTTCCATTGCATGGATTGTCACACCCCATTTGTGCATATGTTTTCTATGTTTACTATACTTTTTCACCTTGTGAATGTATTAAAGCACAGCCACTTCCAGGTCATGGGATGACTTTGACAAAGACCGTTGGTCGAAACGTGTCAGTCAATAAACAAATTTTCTTTCTAAAGATTCCTGAGTGCGACTTTTCCTTATCGTTGTAAAGCGTAAGAAGTGAAACTTTAATTGCAGGTCCAGTGCCCGCCTGTTTGCACCAACTCCACCTGGTGGACGAGGTTGGATGGAAGGCTGGAAATTCTCGAGCAGCATATATATAACTGGAACAATTAGAGGTGGAATTATGTTTATGAAACTAGGCTCAATCAGAGCTAAATAATACTGTTGAATCAGGTCTATGGTAATTCAAACAACGGAATGTGATTGACTTCCGCAGTGGTATTTCACCCATTAGTTATTGATTTTTATTTTATTTATAAATCTCGCATTTTGTGAATATAATTTGATTTTAATGTACAGGTGACTTGATCATTGTCACACAAGTGGAGTTGGCTACTGATAATTCACATTGAGCTCTCCTGAATAATAGTGTCAAAATGGCCGACACATTTATTACCTTTAGAATGTGATCTGTCTATTAAGTCCCTTTTTGATTCTGATTTTATGTTTCACTGCAATCCAATGAGATGAATTATTGTTTAAAAGGGCGTTTTCAGAATGAAATCACTGACATTGATGAAGGCCAGGTGGCTGAAACGCGTTTGTCAGTATTATCGTGTTTTGAATGATTTAAATAAAGTAATATATCGATAATTTTGCCAGAGTGCGCAGCAATCTTTGAACTTTGTTGATTTATATATATATATATATATATATATATATATATATATATATATATATATATATACCCCCCAAGGTTATCCAGTGAGTGTGTGACTGACTGTATAAGTGAGTGATTAGGTGTCTCAGTGAATTTATGGGTGAGTGACTAGGTTGTGAGAATGTCTGTATCAGAATGTCAGTTGGTGTCTAAGTGGCTGTATGGGTTGGTTAGTGGATAAATGAGTGGCTGTATGAGTAATTGAATGGTTGGCTGAGTACCTGTATGGGTGTCTGAGTGTCTGTGTGGGTTGTACCTGTATGAATGTCTGTGTGGGTGGGTGAGGAGGTGTGGGACTGCCTGCAAGGATGAGTGAGTAGGTGAGTCAGTGGCTGTATAGGTGACTGAGTGTGTGTATGGCTGTGCTGGTGAGTGAATGGATATGTCAGTGGTATATTGGTGAGAAACTGTACATGTGAAAGGCAGTATAGGTGAATGTTGGAGTATAGGAGTGACTGTATGAGTGAGTGTGTGCTTGTGTCAGTGACTGGATAGGTGAGGGAGTACGTGTTAGTATCTGTATGAGTAAGTGTGTGGGTGTGTGTGTATCTGTATGGGTGAGTAAGTGGCTGTGTGATTGACTATGGGTGAGTGAATAGGTGTGTGAGTAGCTCAATGAGTGACTGACAGCGTGTAAGTGGCTGTATGAATATATGAGTAGATATGTCAGTGGCTGCATTAGTGAGTGAGTGGGTGTATGAGTGGCTGTATGGGTGAGTGAGTTGATATGTGTGTAGACTTTTGAATCATTGAGTGGGTGTGTAAGTACTCGTATGGGTCTGTCAATGGTTTTGGCACTGGTAGTGTGGAAGGTGTAGTGGGTGTATTAATGGCTATATTGGGGTGTGAGTGGGTGCATCAGAGATTCTGTTGATGATGTAATCAGTGATGTAATCAATGATGTCATTTGAGATGTCATCAGTGATGTCATTAGTGATGTCACTGACCATGCCATTAGTGATGTAATATGTGAGATCATAGGCAGTGCATTACAGGGGTGCAAGTTATAGTTTGCTCAGCTAACTATAACTGCTGAATTTCTCTAGTTTTGCATAAGTAAAATGTCAGTCTAACTATAATGTTCCTGTAACCTTTGTTTTTTCAGTGAATTTTTAAGGTTTTTTAAGTGTTCATTTTTAACTATAACAACTATGTAACCTTTTGTTTTTTCAGTGAATCTCTATTCAATTTCATAACTGTAAGATCCTTGTATTATTATTGTATAATTAGATATTGATTCTATGATTAGATAATTGATTTAACTTTTTCCTTTGTATTGATTTGTCGAAAAAAACTGCATCTGAAATGCATTTTCCCTCTTCGCTGCAACACCTGAAGTCGCTATGACATCGGTGGTCGCGAATACCGCATGTTTTTGGCAAAGCGTTAAACATATATATAGACATGTTTATTGAAAGATTGAGACCAGGTATTTAGTAACATATTAATTCAACTTTACCCTGTGTCTACATTTGTCAAAAAAGTATATCTAAAATGTATTTTACTTCTTCGCGGTGACACCGTAAGTCGTGGGCATATCGGTGGAAGTGAATACCGCGCATTTTCGGCAAGCATGACCGGCAAAGGTAAAGGTGGTGGGGCGGGGTGTAGTGGGAAAGTCGACAGATGACGGGATAGGTAAAGTTAAATAAAAAAAATTATAAAACCACTTACCTTGGCCTCAAGCACAATTTTTTAGTCAGTGCTTACAGTTATGTTATTTTTGTTGCCATTTCTTTTTTCAAAAATTACAAAAAAGTAAAAAATGAAGAAAAACAAAATCAGTTCCGGAAAAATAAGAAAAAAATGGTTCTTTTCAGAACCCCCTTTTCTGGTTGAAATAAAGATATGTTGAATGAATGAATGAGTTGCATGTGCGGTGCATATATGTCAGAATGAGTACATGAGTGATGCATGAATGATTAAATGAGTTCATAAGTGGTGTGTGGATGTTAGAATGACTGCAAGAGTGGTGCCTGGGTGATTTTATAAGTGCATGGGCAGTGCCTGGGTAATTATATGACTGCATGGGTTGTACCTAGATGATTCAATGAGTGCATAGAAACTGCCTGGGTAATTAGAAGAGTGAATGGGTAGTGTCTGAGTGATTTCATGAGTGTATGGGTAGTGCTTGGGTAATTGGATGAGTGTGTGGGTAGTGCCAGGGTGATTGGTTGAGTGTCTGATAGTGCCTGGGTGATTGGATATGTGCATGGGTAGAGCCTGCGTAACTGTATGACTGGATGGGTAGTGCCTGGTTGATTGGATAAATGTCTTGGTAGTGTCTGAGTGATTGGATGAGTGCATGGGTAGTGCCTGGATGACTGGATGAGTATGTGGGTAGTGCCTGGGTGATTGTAGAAATGTATGGGTAGTGCATGGCTGATTGCATGACTGCATAGGTAGTACCTGGGTGATTGTATGAGTGCATGGATAGTGCCTGAGGGATTGGATGAGTGTGTGGGTAGAGCCAGGATGATTGGATTAGTGCCTCAGTATTGCCTTGGTGATTGGATGTGTGCATGATTAGTGTCTGGATAATTATATGACTGAATGGGTAGTGCCTGGATAATTGGATGACTGCATGGGTAATATCTGGGTGCGTGGAGGAGTGCATGAGTAGTGCCTGAATGATTGTGTGAGTGCATGACTAGTACCTGGGTGAGTGCATGAGTGAGTGGATACTGTCTGGGTGATTGAATGAGTGTATGGGTAGTGCGAGGGTGTTTGAATGAGTGACTGAGGAGTACCTAGGTTATTAGATGTCTGCATAGGTAATGTCTGGGTAATTATGTAATTGCATGAGCAGTGCCTGAGTGATTGCATGAGTGCATACGTAGTGCCTGTGTGATTCTTTGAGTGCAATTGCCAAGAACACACTGCTAATACCATGTGTTTTTGACAAAGTGTAAAACACATATATAAACATATTTTACATAAAGTTTCAGTGTAGCTATTTAGTAAGATACTAATTTAACTTTCCCCTTTGTATTAATTTGTCGAAATAACTACATCAAAAATACATCTTCCTTCTTCACAGCTACACCGGAGGTCCTAATGAGGTCAGTAGTCACGAATACAAATGACAAAGTGTAAAACAGATATATACACATATTTTACAGAAAGTTTGAGTCTTGCTTTTTAGTAACATATTGGATTAACTATATTTCAGTGACAAAAACAAAAATTTCAAAAAATAACTTTCAACATGGGAATTCAGGAATACAACATAACTACCAAACAAAGAAATTGTATTCACCAATAAAACTACCCATTGTCACCCAAACTCATTTTGAAAATTGTGCTGGTTTTTAACTTTTTTCACTAATTCTATAAAAATGTAATGGAATCAGAAGAACCAAATGAAGACCTATAACTGGTTGAAGTTATTAAACAGCAGCAAGACTCAGCTGCACCTGAACAGTCTTGTCATGAAATCACAGCTTTAGATTTTTTCACTATTCCATCTGGTACATCAAAGACCACAATTAAATTGGCATGGTACAGCATATGTGAGAAGATATTATCTCGGGAAACAGAAAGAAAATATTCATGTGGTACCACAAGCATGTGGTACTACTTGAAAACATACCAGAAGAAGCAACTTAAAATGAAACAGAAAAAAAAGGAGAGGGATAACCAGTCTCCAGACCTCCAGCCCTTGATCCTGAAAATAAAGTTCCAGCTGAAGTGCAGAGAAGATGTAGTGAAATGTCATCATAACTAAAGCATTTTGCTTAGCCGCAGTCCATGCAGGTAACAGCGGTGGGGTGGTGCGGCCGAGTAAGGGGGGATTTCAAGGGACAATGCTGAGGGGAAATTAAATAAATAATAAATTTTCCCTCTGCATCATCCCTCGAAATCCCCCTTTACCGGGCCACACTGCCCCACCGCTGTTACCTGCACGGACCGTGGCTGGTTTTGCTACCTTCTACATGAACTATATCACTATCGCAACAGCTGGGAAGCAGTCTGTGGACTGTATTTTCCAAAATGTGAAAAACCATAATTGTTAATTTTTATTCTTCTTTTATTGCATCAGTTCAAGCACTGTGAAAAACTGTAAACAAAGAAAAACGTATTAGGATTTCATTTTGAACATTAGGCAACCAAAACAAGATACAATGGTGAAGTGGAAAAGAGACTACTTAGATGCAACTTAAGATTGCTGGTTTTATAGTACCGCCATTTAGTTTTTATCTGTAGTAACAGCATGTAGACCTGTAATGTTTTCTAAATTCATTTTCTTCAGTTAAAAACAGTCTTTAATTTCTAACAACATGCTGTGGACAATACACCTATTAGGCCGAATATTGTCTCAGAAACTCATAATTCATATACATTTCAATACAATACCACAATTTGTTATCCTAATTTGTCCTTATAAGTTCAGTTGTAGAAATAGCAGATATAAATGTGTTAGCTTTTTACATAGTCTTGATTCAAATGACATCTCTATGTCATTACACTCTATCCATCCTGTTTGACATCTTTAAAATATTATGTAGTGTATAGAGGTTATATTAACTATTAACTCCTTCATGAAATATGTTTGCTATAGTTGTGAAACTTCTTTTTGAAATGAAAATTTGTCCAGCTACAAAGTTTGTAATTTAGGTTCTAATTTACTACCATCCACTCTGCATCATTGTAGCATGACTATGACATATTACCCATACGTTTGTAATAACGACATACACCTAAGTTCTAACCTGCAGTTTGGACAGGTCATATCTCGATGGACGTTTCTGATTAAATTTCAAAGGCCACAGCTTTACAATCTGGTAATGTCAAATAGAGGAATCATTCCAAATTAATTGCAGTGCTACAGGTGAATTCACAATGTTCACAATTGTTGTTCCAGTTATAACTTAAACCAAATAATTCATTGATATTCACATCCTCTTCCTCTAATAGTCCTAGCATTGCCATTAAAAATTCTTGAGCATGCTGCTGAATATTTTGAGAGAACACTACTAATCCAGTACAGTACTCTATCTTTTAAACCTTTCTGCAGCTATGTTGGTATTAACTTGCCTGTCTTTGCCGCCATACAGGCTATAGCATGAAATGGATGTATACTTTGCATAAGAATTGACTCTTAAACATTTAAAATGTTGAAGTGGTTCTGGAATAGGAACCAGTATTGACTTGTTATGCACAGCTCTAGCTGGCATTTTATTATCCTTTAATTTATTGTAATAGTACTTACATATAACTTACTGTGTGGACAAGACAATGCGTTCCCGTACAAATAAATACACAGCAAACTTTTGCCAGTTATCATTATTTTCTTTTTCACTTTTTAAATGCAAGTCAACAGTCTGTGTTTCATTCTTGTAGCGAGTGTGTCAACAACATATACAAATATACTCTGGTTTTTGAGAGAACACTGTATTAAATGTTGTAATCTCTTCTTCAAAGCTATCAACTACAATACCTGGGTCCTATTCTGCAACTCCTCCTGTTATCAACTATTCATTTTCCGTAGAGTTCTGTTCTGGACAAAATAAATGAAACTGCATATCATCACAAACCTTTTCTACCTCTGCCACCATACCATACAAAGTGCTCTATTCATTTCTCCTAAACATAAAGCAGGGATTTCATATAGTACAACCTCCTAAATACACTTTGCATTGTTGAGAGGTGTACAGCTTATAACCTGAAATGATGAAAGGTGCTTTGCCACACTATCTTTGATAAATAAGGTATTGAGTGTCCCTCCAAAGTTGTATGCTTTCTAACCTTGCAAGGATCCAATCCTTGAAAATTACTTATTTTGTGCTTTAAACTTCGCCTTGGAAAGATATGTACAAGTTTTCTTAGTATAACAATGGATTGCTGTCAAATACTGCAAACACTGCCATGATACCATTTGAATGCAGGACCTGACTACGCCTTCCCTGTACCTCTTCTGCAATACCTTGTTCTACATTTCCAGACACCATCACCTCTTTCTCTAAAGGAGTGCCATTCTTCATTTCATACAATTGATGGACGGAATGCAGAACAAATCAAAACATTCACCCCCAGTCAAGAGAACTGGGTTAAATCCATCATTCTTTTGCTCACCATGCCACCTCAGTTTAGACCTGACCATATGCAAATCAGTCTTGACCCTGTGCCTCATGGGAACAGTCCAGCCCGAACTGCCAAGCCAGGTCCTCCCTGGACCGGAAACAAGCATCCTAGGACCGGTTTCGGGGTTTCACCCCTCATCATCCAGGATAGCTTGAATACAGTGGCACAGTGAGCCTGGGACCCACGTCTGGGCATACCCGGCGCACTTAGGGCGAGGAAGCAAAAGACACACAATTGATGGACGGAATGCAGAACAAATCAAAACATTCACCCCCAGTCAAGAGATCTGGGTTAAATCCATTATTCTTTTGCTCACCATGCCACCCCAGTTTATACCTGACCATATGCAAATCAGTCTTGACCCTGTGCCTCATGGGAACAGTCCAGCCCGAACTGCCAAGCCAGGTCCTCCCTGGACCGGAAACAAGCATCCTAAGACATTGTTCTGCATTCTGTCCATCAATTGTTCTTTTTGAATTTGTCACCCCGAGTGGGACGGGTATGCCCAGACGTGGGTCCCGTGCTCTCCATGCCACTGGAGTCAAGCTATCCTGACTGATGAGGGCTGAAAGCCCGAAACCGGTCCTAGGATGCTTGATTCCAGTCCAGGGAGGACCTGGCCTGGCAGTTCGGGCTGGACTGTTCCCATTGGGTGCAGGGTCAAGACTGATTTGCATATGGCTGGGTCCAAACTGGAATGGCATGGTGAGCAAAAAAACGATGGATTTAGGCCCAGATCTCTGTACTGGTGTGAATGTATGACATTGTTCTGCATTCTCTCCATCAATTGTTCTTTTTGCATTCTTCATTTCATCACATTGTCCTCTGTCATCAATAGCATGAACTGATGTGTTATTCTGCAGATAGCTTTTTTCATTAAAGAAAGGCTCTGTAGTAGAAGTATGTATCCATTCTCCACTAAAAACTGTACAAAGGTTACTTCTATTAACTAATCTTTTCTTCTGGTTTTGTTTCCTCAGGTACAACACTATTTTGTCAAGGGTCTTCATTCTATTTATAATCAAAATGAAAAGCTTCCTCTTCAAAGCAAAGGCCTTATCAAATACTACCTCAACTTGTTCTTTCTGTTTCAGTGCCTCTCTCCTTCTTCTATAGTTCTTCATATTTCTCAACCACTCTACTTCGAAACATCTTGGCTCTGATATCCTTAAACTGCTTCTGTCTCCTGGTTAAGGTGTGTTCATCTTTGCTACATTCTTTCCTGTTCTTCTAATATAGATTTTGTCCACTCATATTGTTTCTCATAGTTTAGTTTTCATTTACATTATTTTCAAATCTTTGCAGGTGTCCAGATATATTTTTAAGAAATGACTTTGTCCTCTTACCAGTAGCTCTTTTCTCTTTTACCACTGTTTCTGCATTTTTCCCCTTTTGTGTCTCAGTTCTACAGTGATACTTTAGTTGCTTCTGTTGCTTTTTCCTCTGAACTGTTGTAGGCATTCTAACTGTCGGTAGTTATGCATATATTGTTCAGTACACATAATAATTCCTTTGTTCTCTTGTTGCAAAAGTCTCTCAGCTCATTCCAAACCAGTTCTGTCCTCTCTGGTCCAGTTTCTTAGCAGGAGGTGGAAACAGTATTGTGCACATGAGACAGGGCCTATTCAGGTGCAAACTCCTCCCACTACTCTAAACACAATCCAGATTTATTCAGCCCAGCTCTGAGTCACCCAGGAAAGGCAGGGCACATGTCAACCCCCCCCCCCAGTGGCTGTCTGCAGTGAATGCACATCCTCAGCCCCTGTCACTCCAAATCCAGACAGTCAATACACAACTCAGCAGAGGCACATAGGATGGCTAAGTAAGAAAATGCCTACTTTCTAAAAGTGGCATTTTCAAACCCACAATTTAAAAACCATCTTTACTAAAAGAGGTGTTATTAAATTCTGAGTCCACACAGCCTAAACTCCATCTTTCTAGCTTGTCCCCATGGGAAACTATACTTGTAAGATGTTTCAAAGTACCTCTAATGCTGGGGATAGATAGCCTTTCAATAGTCAAAAATGAAATAGACAGTATTTCACTATCAGGGCATGTCACAACCACCAGTACATGTCCTACCTTTCCCCTTCACTGCACCCTGCCTACAGGGGTACCTTGGGCCTACCTTAGGGGTGTCCTTATTGAGAGAAAAGGGAGGGTTCGGGCTTGGCAAGTGGGGGCACTTGCCAGGTCAACATGGCAGTAAGAACTGTGTGCAGACACTGCAGTGGCAGGTCTGAGACACCTTTGAAAGGCTGCTTGTGTGGGTGGCACAATCAGTGCTGTAGGCCCACTAGCAGCATTTGATTTACAGGCCCAGGGCACAGACAGTGCACTATACTAGGGACTTAGTAGTAAATTAAATAAGCCAAACATGGAAGCATCAATCCATAAACACAATTTACAGTAGGAGCACTTGTACCTTAACACTGAACAGCAGTGAGAAAGTGCGCAGAGTCACTAAACCAGCAAAATGAAGTCCAAGATACCATTAAACAAAGGAGGCCAGAAAGCAAAAGGACAGGGAAAACATGCCAAAAGATGCCAGGTCTAATAGTGAGTGAGTGCATGAGTGTCTCAGTAATGGGTATGAGAGTCTATGAGTGGGTCTGTGAGTCGTGTGAGAGTGTCTAAGTGGGTCTGTGACTAGGTGTGTGTGTCTGAGTGCCTTATGTTATGCCCTCTTCTGCTCTGTTTTACATTTTCTTCTTGTTTGTTTTGCCCTCTGTTTTGTCTTTCCTGCTCATTTTTCTACCTCTGTTTAGCCTTGCCTGCTTGTTTTTCTGCCCTCTGTTTTGACTCTTTCTGCTCATTGCTGACATTCATTTTGCCTCTTTCTGCTTGTTTCTCACCTATATTTTGCCTCCTGCTGCTGGTTTCTTACCTATATTTTGCCTCTCTGCTTGTTTTTGATCTTATCTTCATTTTGCCTCTTTCTGCTAGTTCTCACCTTTATTTTGCCACTTTCTGTTTGTTGCTGACTTTTAATTTGCCTTTTTCTGCTCGTTTCTCACCTTTATTTTGCCTCTTGCTGCTGGTTTCTGACCTCTACTTTGCTTCTTGCAGCTTATTACTCACCTTCATTTTACCTTTCTGCTCATTTCTCACCTTTTTTTTCCTCTTTCTGTTTCTTTTTTACTTTTATTCAACTCTTTATGCTCTCTCCTGACCTTTATTCAACTCTTTCTGCTCATTGCTAATCTTTATTTTGCCATTTTATGCACGTTTCTCACCTATATTTTGCCTCTTTCTGTTTGTTGCTGACCTTTAATTTGTCTCTTTCTGATCGTTTCGCACCCTTATTTTGCCTCTTGCTGCTGGCTTCTGACCTCTATTTTTCCTCTTTCTGCTCATTTCGCAGGTTAATTTGACCTCTTTCTGCTCATTTTTCACCTTTATTTTTCCTCTTTCTGCTCCTTTTGACCCTTATTATACTGCTTTCTGCTCTCTTTGACCTTTATTCTGCCTCTTTCGGCTCATTCCTGACCTTTATACTGCCTCTTTCTGCTCATTTCTCACCTGTGTTGCCTCTTTCTGCTGTTTTCTGACCTTTATTTTTCTCTTCCTGCTCGTTTGCCTTCCCTGCTCATTTTTCTGCCTCTATTTTGCCTTTCCTGCAAGTTTTTCTGCCCTCTGTTTTGCCTCTTTCTGCTCATTTCTCAACTTTCTTTGCCTCTTTCTACTCATTTCTCACCTTTATTTTGCCTCTTGCCACTCGTTTCTTACCTCTATTTTGCCTCTTGCTGCTCATTTCTCACCTTTATTCTGCCTCTTTCTGCTTGATTCTATTCATTATGTTGCCTCTTTCTGCTCTTTGCTGACCTTTATATTCCCTTTTTCTGCTCATTTCTCACCTTTATTCTGCCTTTTCCTGCTCCCTTCTGACCTTTATTCTTCGTCTTTCTGCTAGTTTCTCACCTTTATTTTGCCTCTTTCTGCTCCTTTTTACCTTTATTCTATCTATTCTGACCTTTATTGTGCTCTTTCTGCTCATTGCTGGCCTTTATTTTGCCTCTTTCTACTCATTTCTCACCTATCTTTTGCCTCTTTTTGCTTTTTTGTCACCTTTATTCTGCTTCTTTCTGTTCACCTCTGTTTTGCCTTGCCTGCTTGTTTTTCTGCCCTCTGTTTTGACTATTTCTGCTCTTTGCTGACATTCATTTTGCCTCTTTCTGCTTGCTTCTCACCTATATTTTGCCTCTTTCTGCTCGTTTCTCACCTTTATTTTGCCTCTTGCTGCTGGTTTCTGACCTCTATTTTGCCACTTTCTGCTCATTTCGCACCTACATTTTACCTCTTTCTGCTCATTTATCACCTTTATTTTTCCTCTTTTCTCCTCCTTCTTACCTTTATTATGCTGCTTTCTGCTCGTTGCTGATCTTTATTTTGCCTCTTTCTGCTTGTTTCTCACATTTATTTTGCCTCTTTCTGTTTGTTGCTGACCTTTAATTTGCCTCTTTCTGCTCGTTTCTCACCTTTATTTTGCCTCTTGCTGCTGCTTTCTGACCTCTACTTTGCCTCTTTCTGCTTTTTCTCACCATTTTACCTCTTTCTGCTCATTTCTCACCTCTATTTTTCCTCTTTCTTCTCTTTTTTTACTTTTATTCAACTCTTTCTGCTCTCTTCTGACCTTTATTCTGCCTCTTTCTGCTCATTGCAAACCTTTATTTTGTCATTTTCTGCTCGTTTCTCACCTATATTTTGCCTCTTTCAGTTCGTTGCTGACCTTTAATTTGCCTCTTCTGCTCGTTTCTCACCCTTACTTTGCCTCTTGCTGCTGGTTTCTGACCTCTATTTTGCCACTTTCTGCTTGTTTCTTACCTAAATTTTACCTCTTTCTGCTCATTTATCACCTTTATTTTTCCTCTTTCTGCTCCTTCATATCTTTATTTTACCGCTTTCTGCTCGTTGCTAATCTTTATTTTGCCTCTTTCTGCTAATTTCTCACCTTTATTTTGCCTCTTTATGCTCATTTCTCACCTTTAGCTTGCCTCTTGCTGCTCATTGCTCACCTTGATTCCGCCTCTTTCTGCTTGTTTCTCACCTTTATTTTGCCTCTTTCTTCTCGATGTTGACCTTTATTCTGCCTCTTTCTGCTTGTTTCTCATCTTTATTTTACCGCTTTCTGCTTGTTGCTAATCTTTATTTTGCCTCTTTCTGCTCATTTCTCACCTTTATTTTGCCTCTTTATGCTCATTTCTCACCTTTAGCTTGCCTCTTGATGCTCATTGCTCACCTTGATTCCGCCTCTTTCTGATCGTTTCGCACCCTTATTTTGCCTCTTGCTGCTGGCTTCTGACCTCTATTTTTCCTCTTTCTGCTCATTTCGCAGGTTAATTTGACCTCTTTCTGCTCATTTTTCACCTTTATTTTTCCTCTTTCTGCTCCTTTTGACCCTTATTATACTGCTTTCTGCTCTCTTTTGACCTTTATTCTGCCTCTTTCGGCTCATTCCTGACCTTTATACTGCCTCTTTCTGCTCATTTCTCACCTGTGTTGCCTCTTTCTGCTGTTTTCTGACCTTTATTTTTCTCTTCCTGCTCGTTTGCCTTCCCTGCTCATTTTTCTGCCTCTATTTTGCCTTTCCTGCAAGTTTTTCTGCCCTCTGTTTTGCCTCTTTCTGCTCATTTCTCAACTTTCTTTGCCTCTTTCTACTCATTTCTCACCTTTATTTTGCCTCTTGCCACTCGCTTTCTTACCTCTATTTTGCCTCTTGCTGCTCATTTCTCACCTTTATTCTGCCTCTTTCTGCTTGATTCTATTCATTATGTTGCCTCTATCTGCTCTTTGCTGACCTTTATATTCCCTTTTTCTGCTCATTTCTCACCTTTATTCTGCCTTTTCCTGCTCCCTTCTGACCTTTATTCTTCGTCTTTCTGCTAGTTTCTCACCTTTATTTTGCCTCTTTCTGCTCCTTTTTACCTTTATTCTATCTATTCTGACCTTTATTGTGCTCTTTCTGCTCATTGCTGGCCTTTATTTTGCCTCTTTCTACTCATTTCTCACCTATCTTTTGCCTCTTTCTGCTTTTTTGTCACCTTTATTCTGCTTCTTTCTGTTCACCTCTGTTTTGCCTTGCCTGCTTGTTTTTCTGCCCTCTGTTTTGACTATTTCTGCTCTTTGCTGACATTCATTTTGCCTCTTTCTGCTTGCTTCTCACCTATATTTTGCCTTTTTCTGCTCGTTTCTCACCTTTATTTTGCCTCTTGCTGCTGGTTTCTGACCTCTATTTTGCCACTTTCTGCTCATTTCGCACCTACATTTTACCTCTTTCTGCTCATTTATCACCTTTATTTTTCCTCTTTCTCCTCCTTCTTACCTTTATTATGCTGCTTTCTGCTCGTTGCTGATCTTTATTTTGCCTCTTTCTGCTTGTTTCTCACCTTTATTTTGCCTCTTTCTGTTTGTTGCTGACCTTTAATTTGCCTCTTTCTGCTCGTTTCTCACCTTTATTTTGCCTCTTGCTGCTGCTTTCTGACCTCTACTTTGCCTCTTTCTGCTTTTTCTCACCATTTTACCTCTTTCTGCTCATTTCTCACCTCTATTTTTCCTCTTTCTTCTCTTTTTTTTACTTTTATTCAACTCTTTCTGCTCTCTTCTGATCTTTATTCTGCCTCTTTCTGCTCATTGCAAACCTTTATTTTGTCATTTTCTGCTCGTTTCTCACCTATATTTTGCCTCTTTCAGTTCGTTGCTGACCTTTAATTTGCCTCTTCTGCTCGTTTCTCACCTTTACTTTTCCTCTTGCTGCTGGTTTCTGACCTCTATTTTGCCACTTTCTGCTTGTTTCTTACCTAAATTTTACCTCTTTCTGCTCATTTATCACCTTTATTTTTCCTCTTTCTGCTCCTTCATATCTTTATTTTACCGCTTTCTGCTCGTTGCTAATCTTTATTTTGCCTCTTTCTGCTAATTTCTCACCTTTATTTTGCCTCTTTATGCTCATTTCTCACCTTTAGCTTGCCTCTTGCTGCTCATTGCTCACCTTGATTCCGCCTCTTTCTGCTTGTTTCTCACCTTTATTTTGCCTCTTTCTTCTCGATGTTGACCTTTATTCTGCCTCTTTCTGCTTGTTTCTCATCTTTATTTTACCGCTTTCTGCTTGTTGCTAATCTTTATTTTGCCTCTTTCTGCTCATTTCTCACCTTTATTTTGCCTCTTTATGCTCATTTCTCACCTTTAGCTTGCCTCTTGATGCTCATTGCTCACCTTGATTCCGCCTCTTTCTGCTTGTTTCTCACCTTTATTTTGCCTCTTTCTTCTCGATGTTGACCTTTATTCTGCCTCTTTCTGCTTGTTTCTCATCTTTATTCTGCCTCTTTCTGCTCCCTTCTGACCTTTATTCTTCGTCTTTTTGCCTGTCTCTCACCTTTCTTTTGCCTCTTTCTGCTCATTGCTGACTTTAATTCTGCCTTTGTCTCCTTGATTCTGACCTTTAGTCTGACTCTTTCTGCTTGTTTCTCAACTTTATTTTGCCTCTCTCTGTTCATTGCTGATCATTAATATGCCTCTTTCTGCTTGTTTCTCACCTTTATTTCGCCTCTTTCTGCTCATTACTCATGTTTATTCTGCCTCTTTCTGCTCATTTCTCACCTTTATTGTGCCTCTTTCTACTTGTTGCTGACCTATATTCTACCTCTTTCTGCTTGTTTCTCACCTTTATCTTGCCTCTTTCTGCTGACCTTTATTTTGCCTCTTTCTGCTAGTTTCTGACCTTTATTCTGCCACTTTCTGCTCGCTTCTGACCTATATTAGGCCGATTTCAGCTCTGGCGACCCCATCCCCTGGGGCACGGCCTTTTTCCAACTTCCTGGCTGAAGGGTTGGCAGCCAATCAGAGCTCTGCATTTCCCTGCATGAGCTTGTTCTGGTTCGTAAAGTCCCTGCAGCCACAGATATCACTAACTTTATTTTCTTAGATTTCTCAACAACTACTGAACTGATTTACACCAAATAGCCAAAAGCACAATCTGTGGAACAAAATGTTCAGAATTGCCGAAAACCTGGTAGAAAGGTGGATGTTGATACGCAGACTGTGCTTTTTGTCATTTCATGCAAATCCATTGAGTATTTCTTGAGAAATGAAATCCGAACAGTATAGTGACGTCTCTGGTCATGGATATTTCGTTTAAAAAAAAAAAAAATTGTGTTCTCATTTTGCCAACTCTCATGTTGAGTCTCTTCCTATCTCTCTATACTGGGTGAGAAGGCCATCAGAGAGGGGAAGAAGTACTCCTTAAGAAGAGTGCAGTTTCTGAACCCATCTCCATTTCTCTGTGTAGCCCTGGGAAAAAAAATTCCTGGAGACGCCAGAGCCGCCAGCACATTTGGCTTAATCATTGGACCCACTTGTTTTTTCTCTCCATTCCAACAGTAGAGTCCAGATCTTATCCCTACTTCCTGGATCACAGGCCATATCGGATTCACTTGTTAGTATAACACTCTTTAGGCACTCAGCAAAAGATGGGGGGTTTTCTGATTTCCACTTCATACAGATCTCACGCCTTGCCAGTACTATCATATAAATGGTAAACTTAGAGCCAACCTCCTTCTCCATCTCTTCATCTTGCAAAAGTCCAAAGAATATCAAATGCGGGCTTACCTTGATCTGTTTACCTCGGACCTCTCCTAGGAAATTACAAACCTCCAGCCAATATTGCGTAATTTTTGGGCATTCCAGAAACATGTGTAGATCGTCCGCACCTTCATGCTTACTTCTTGGGCAGCAATACTTATTACCTGTAACCTTTGACAAATATATCGGGGACCAATAAACTCTGTGAACAGTGAATAAATGGTTATGCTTGAGTGAAGCTGGTTTTACAACTACTCGTAACATAGCAAAGGAATCAGCCCACAGGGTCTCTGCTTCCTCATCTTCAAACTCTGTACACCATAGATTTCTGATATCGGTCTCCATAGTATCTTCTGCCTCTACAAAGGCCCAATACCAGAAAGAAATTTCCTTCTTCCAGTTGTCTGTTCTTGTTAACTGATCTAACTTGGGGTCTTCCTCCTCCAGTGTCCAGTCTTGTGTTGCCCACCAGGAACCCATTTGATAATATTTAAACCTTGTCAGTTTTCCCCTCGTCAGATTACTAAGCGTTTCGCAGCACGCTAAACTGACATCTATCATGATATCTGCCCAATAGAATATACCCCCTGCTCTTAATGGTTGGCTCAATTGATCCTTCAAACATTCGGGGGTCCCCGGGGATTCCCAGATCGGTGCCCGTGCAGAATAATATGCAATTCGCAGTTGTTTCCGGACATACATCCATGTTCTTAAAGCCGTACTTAAAATCTTCAGCCTGACCTTTTTAAAAAAACTTCGGGTCCCCATACTTAAACAAAAAGTGATGCTGGCCTTGACTAACCTCCCCAAGCATTGCTGAAAACAGTAAACCCAATGAGGACCTGTCTGGCTTGTTTGCTAACATACGGAAGTTTTTGAAATGGAAAGCATAACAGTAAACAAGCAGGTCTGGTAGTGCCAATCCCCCTGCCCCCAATTTCCTCCTCAACTTCCTCCAAGCTATCCTTGGGCCCTTTGACACCCAAATAAAGCTGCCAATTTTCCCCTGTAGCTTAGCTATATCCTCCTTCCTAAAAGTTAAAGGGATGGAATTAAAGAGGACTGTAACTTTCGGAAGTATAACCATCTTTATGAGGTTTACCCTGCCATTAATATTTAGCGGTAAATTAACCCATTTTAGCAATAGACACGTTATCTCCTGACTTACTTTCTTCCAGTTTACTCTCGGGATATCCTCCAACTTCTGCGTAATTATCACCCCCAGATATCGCATTTGAGTTTTGGCTCCCTGAATGTTTATTCTCTGGTTCAATTGCATAATCTCGGTTTTGTCTACATTAACCTTATAACCAGAGATTGAACCAAAACCTTCCGCTTTTCTCATCAAACTGGGTATTGCCTCTTGCGGATTAACTGTATAGAGAATCAAATCATCTGCATACAATTCCAGTTTTACCTCAAACCCATTAGAGTTAAATGGGAGAATTGTGGTATCCGCCCTAATCGAATTAGCAAAAGGCTCTATAAATAAATTAAATAGGAGCGGAGACAAGGGGCATCCTTGTCTTGTGCCTCTTGTTATACAGAACCAATTCCATAACTCTCCATTGGTCAAGACCTTAGCTCTAGGGTTCTGATACAGATTTTTCACCTCCTTCACCATATTAATCGGAAAATTAAAACTAATTAAGACCTCCCAAAGATACTTCCAGCTCACTTGATCGAATGCTTTAGCAGCATCTACTGCCACTATAGTCAAGGGGATATTTCGTACTTCCGCCATGTCCACAACTCCTATCATCTGGAACGTTAACTCATTCAATTACCTCCCGGGGATAAAACCTCTTTGATCGGGGTACACAACCCCTTTTATCACCTTAGCTACTCGTGTTGCCACAATTCCCGAGTAGATCTTGTAATCGGCGTTTAAAAGGGATATAGGTCTATAGGAGTCTACCTTCTGTGGATCTTTGTTAGGTTTTAAAATTAACGTGATCGTAGCTTCTGACCAAGAACTAGGGATGTTTTCTCCCAGACTATACAATTTGTTACACATGGACGTTAAAGCAGACACCACTTTATCTAAAATGCATAGATATACCTCAACTGGAAGGCCATCTGGTCCGGCTGCTTTTCCCCTGACCATTTTTCTACACTGAATCCTAACCTCCTCTTCTGTTATCTCCCTTCCCAAGGCTCTCTTCTGTTCTTCAGCCAACTGTGGAAGCCTTGCCTGTCTTAACCACTTATCAATGCTCTCTTGGTCTGGCGATACAGTCTCCTTATAAAGTTCACTCATAAACCCTCTGGCCTCCCGGCATATATCTACATTCGCACATAGCACTTCCCCTGACTCTCTACTTTTTAAGCTTATTATTGTGTTTCTGGCTCTGTCTGCTTTCACCTTCCAAGCCAACAAGGAGCTACATTTTTCTCCGTAGGTGAAATGTTGGAGCTTACTCGCCTTCCATCTCTCAAGTAATTTTTTATCCAAATTTAGCCTGCAGATCCTCTAAGTCTTTAGCCAAAATAGACACATTACTTGCACCATCTATGGAGGCCTTCTGTAGATCCCTCTCTTTCATCTTGATCTCCCTTATTCTGCTCTCCTCGTCCTGTTTTGCTGTCTTTCTTTTCCCCCCTGTTATAGACTTCAGAATTCCCCTTAAATATGCCTTGAAGGCGTCCCAGACCAATTGCTCGTTTGCAGAACCAATGTTTATCTGAAAATATTCCTCAGTTTTTTCCCCCAAATCTCTTATCACTTCCTCAGCCAGTAATATAGTCCTGTCTAACGTCCATCTCCTTTGCCCCTCCTTTTGATGAAGATTCACGGACATTACTACTGCAGAGTGATCAGATAAAATTGCTGGAATATGCAATACTAATTCTATATCCGCATATAGGGACTGGTCTACGAGAAAATAATCTATACGGGAATGATGTCTATACTTTTTGCTATAGTAGGTGAAGTCTCTTATTCCCTCGTTCTTGCTACACCAGATATCCACCAAATTAAATTCTTTTATCATACTCTTTAGTATAGCAAATGCTTTTGGAGGGTGACATATTTCACGCGTGACGTTCTGTCTAATTCTTTGTTAAGGACTAGATTAAAATCTCCTCCTAAAATTATGGGGGCTCCTGTTTCCAATAAATAGGCTTCAAGCTTTAATAAAGGTCCCTGGTTATCCTCGTTGGGCCCATAATAGACTGCACATACCAAAGGCTTATCCTGTATCAATAAAGTGGCCACTAACCATCTCCCCATAGCATCGGTCTCATATTTTACAACCCAAATTCCTGAATTTCTCCTTATAATAATGGCCACCCCTCTAGAGCTCCGCCTTTGATCTGAACACAACACCTCTTGGACCCAACGTGACTTACAGAAACACTGTCTACACTCCTGTTTCTCTAGATGCGTCTCTTGTAAGAAGATGATTTGCGCCACACTTTCCTTTAAAAATTCTAACACCCTATGTGCCTTTTTTCTACCCCTTAACCCATTTACGTTCCATGTCAAAAAGCTTATTTTTTTAGAATTATCCATATTCTGCTCTACTTTCCCTGCAACATTCCATCTCCTTTAACCTGTAACCTAAGTTATATTTATTCGGCTTCCCTTTCAAATTTAGCATCATGAGGACAATTTTTTCTTTTCCTTTTTTCCCTATGCTCCCCTCACCCTGTGCCCCCCCCCTCTCCCCCATGGGAAACCCCCTTTTTACTCCCTGGGCGCTGCAAACCGCCCTTCATGATCCCCCTGCTCCTGAAGGGAAAGAATTCTAAAATACCAAAATGAAAAAAGAAAAATGAGGGACCGGCGCATATATACAAGTTTTGCAACGCGCCACTGCACCCCCTCCACTATATTCCAAAAACACTCATCTCTCCATCTGCGCTAGAAAAGCATCGACTTTTTCCGGATTGTAGAAGTTGTACATCTTATTGCGCCACATTATTTTTAGCAGTGCTGGAAATTTCATCTGCACCTGGGCTCCCTTGCTCCGAAGCTCACTCATTCGAGACCCCAACTCCCACTGCCTCTGTGCTGTTCTTTTACCAAGGTCTGACCTTATTTGGCAGCTGAAATCTTCATATTTTAATAATCCCTCCTTCAATGCTCTTCCCAACACCAATTCTTCACTGCGTATGTTTGAAAATTTATCAAAATTCTCCTCGCCGCCTTCCTGCCTGGGTTTAGTTTATAGGGATCCCTATGAACTCTCTGAATCTCCTTTTCCAATTCTATTTCCGGTCTATCTTTCAAGATTCCTTCTCTTAAGAGTTTACATATGAAGGCTTTGATATCTTCCTTCTCCACCCCTTCTGGTATTTTAAGGACTCGCAAATTATTGCGTCTAGCCTGCATCTCCAGCCTCTCCATGTCTTCCTCTAGCGCTCTGTTCTGCCTTTTTAATTTTTCTAATTCGTTTGAGTTCTCAGACACAGCTTCCGACAAGACCTTCACTTCTCCTTCCAAGATTCCCGTTCGCTGTGCTATATCATTGAGTTTTCCTTCCAGCGTCTCACATTTATCCTGAATCCCTCTCTGGTTTGTCTCCGATATCTCGAATTTTGTCAAAATGTCTTGCCTCAAACTACAAAACATCTTTTCTATCTGGCTCTCCACTCCTCCTGTGGCTTCTTCTACCATTCCTTCAATGCCCATACTCGATCCTGTGCCTGTATCTATACCTGTGGCTGTGCCAGCGCCTTGCTGACTCTCCGAATTCTCTTCACTTAAAATACGCCTTTGAGAGAGAAGAGGGGACACCCAGTGGGTAGGAGATGGGATGATACTAAAACAGCCATCCGCCTCTTCGTTTCCCGCCGCACTCATATTTGCCCCCTGAGCCTCCTGATCATGACTCTCAGATAGTACAGAAAATCTGTTTTCCAACTGTGTTGGCGCAGTGGGTAGGGCGCTCTTCTTTCTCCCCCCATGCGATGTCGTAATCTGTTCCATTATCTTAAAGTAGGAATTAAGGGAAGGAAGGGGTTTTGTAAGGGTACGCGACACCTTGGGACCGCACCGCTTAAGTTTCCCTCCTGATTTTACCCCTTTTCTCTTCGGGGAGACTGGGACCAAGACTGGGACCTCTCACTTCCCCCGTCCCTTTAATTCTTCCTCCTCTTCCTCCTCCTTTAGGCTCAGGGATCGAACGCAGCAGGTATCTACTTTTACCTTGTGTGTCTCGCGCTCCTTGCGTGCCTTGCACACTTTGTCCCCCCTCACTTGAGGTTTTTTCCGCCCCCACTACCCCCCCAGGTAAATCACATTGGGGTAAATCACATTGATTGCCTGCACCATCCGCCTCCTTTTGCGGGCCGTCCACCTCCCTCTGCAGGCAGTCACTTACTACTATATCGGTAGTGGCGGGTAACACAGTTCCTCCTCCCGCTCTCTTATTACCATCAGCCAAGATCGATACCTCTGGGGGGGGCCTCTTCCCATCTGCTTCCACCCGCACCAGGCCGATGCCTTCGCTGGTCATGGATATTTCGGGACGATTTCATGGTGATCGTGGTTAAATTGTTAGGAGTTTGTGGTAAACCACGAAAGCGCGCACCAATGGGGATGCTCTGATTGGCTAGACGCAACCTTAACAGAAAGTTGCAGCAGTTTTGTGGTGCTCCCGGATACATTGCTATGTGTTCGAGGTACATCGTGAAAGCGCCCCAATGGGAATGCTGTGATTGGCTGGATGCAACCTGAACAGAAAGTTCTGGCCGCCATTTTATGTATCGGGGACAGTTCGTGGGGCTGAAAATCTTCTGGGAAAGTGACATAAGCGGTCAGGGTAGAGGTACTCTGACCCAATGTTTGACAAATGGGGGTGTTAGTGACACAAGTTATGTGTCCAAAATGTATTTTTTAAATCACGCGCAATATTCGCGATGTCGCCACGACTGCCAGCGCGGCCCCCATGTACGGTTGTGGGTATCGACGTATTCGCTACGCTCGGTGTCACTGTTAAAAAGGAAGATCGGTTTTAAAGATGAATTTTATACAAAGTACCTTGAAAAATATGATTTTAAACAGTGCACTAATAAACCTCTAGTGTCTAAAATAATGTAAAATGTGTGTATATATGCTTTTCACACTTCATAAAAAAAGGCGCGATCATCGCAGTTACCGAATTCTTCGCACTACTCAGTATAATCACTACCATGGAAAATTGGTTTAAAATATTGTTTTTGTACAAACTCCCCATAAATATATGACTTTAAACAGTGCAGTAATAAACCCCCAGTACCTAAAATAATGTGAAATGTGTGCATATATGTGTTTTTACCCCTTAAAAAGGCGTGATCGTCGCTCGGTGGTCGTTGAATGTCTGCTTTTGTTTTGCGATTTCGCGACATGAACGAGATCATCGCAATGTCGCCACGGATTAAAAAAATTCTTTAAAAGATCTATATTTTACAAGAATTGAACAAAATGTTGGGATCTTGGGTAGCTCTGACAAGAGACTCTGGAGGATATTCTCAAAAAATGGCAAAAACTATCGCTAACCTCAGTTAGCGTGAGTTTTCTTATCGACATGTACCGCGGGAAATTATCGCCGTGTTAGCGGCGTATTTACAACACGCCGCTAGCAGGCGATAGTTTCCCCTACCGGGTGAAGTGTCCGGCGATAAGATTAGCGGCACGGCGATAAAAATCGTCACACTAACGTGAAAAAAGTGGCGATGGGCCAACTAGCGTCAGCACACCTTTTTTCACGTTGGGTGGGAAAAATCACTACAAAACGCCTGCTATGCAGCCCAAACTCAAAAAAAATAAAGAAGAAACATTTGAGACGAAGCATAGAGGAAGCTGGACCCAGCACAGAGGCCAACAACAACCCCACAAACACCCAGGAGGACCAGCCAGAGACCCAGGGGAAGGGCAAGCAGAAGAGGAAGAGGAAGATGCGGTTCAGCCAGCAGGAAAACCAGGTCCTGATTGGGGAGGTGACAGAACACCAACAACAACTTTTTGTCACCTCCACTGTGTCATTGGCAACCAAAAATGCAACATGGCAGTCCATCGTGGCCAAGGTGAATGCTGTCGGAGAGGTGAGGGGGACAGTGGATGACTGCAAGAAGCGCTGGCATGATGTTAAGCGCAAGACCAAGCTGAAACTTGCAGCCAACCTGAAAGCAGCAATGCAGACTGGATGTGGGAATCCAGTGCCACAGGAGGAGCTGGATGCGTTGGAGGAACAGGTGTCCCAAGTCATCAGCGAGGAGACGGTGGTTGGAGTTCCAGGACAGGATACTACTCAACACAACCAGACACAACAGCAACAGGGTGAGACTGGGGGGATGGGAGGAGATGGGCCCAATGGCACTCATGCACAATTAAATATATCACAGTGCACACCGACAATGACTGCGGATCATGTCCCGGATCCCCTTGGCCCTGGTGGCATAGACATATATCACCCTACCCAACCAATACATTGCAAAACACATATTGGTGGGCTCACAGACCTGGAAATGTGCACAGAAAATTCAAACAAATATAGTCCAAGTATCATATCAGACCACAAAATAAGGGCTACGTGAAAGAGCAAAGGCCCACATTGATTGGAGATGCGGCAGGCTGTCAAAATGGCCCCCTTGCCTCAACACCACGCATATGCATGTGCCCGTATGTCGGAGTTGTGTGCAAGAATGTGCATGTGCATCAAGGGGGACACCACTGCACATACACAATCTTACACACAACGCAGACACACGTGCACAATGCTGCATGTCTGCTGACATTGGTGGTGGCATGCCCACTCATGCACATGATCAGTCACACACACAGTGCATCCTCATGTTTAGTATCAGAGAGATGCGGCCCTGTGCAGACGATTTGTATATGCGTGCTGTTGAGGAAAGGGGGCCATGTAGACATCCGGCCACATCTCCAGTAAATGTGTCCGCCTGCTTGTCCATGAGATGCAGTCCTGTGTTCACAGTGACGGCTTGCAGTGAGAGTGCTGCAGGGCGGTGGTGCGGGGTGGTGGTGCGGGGCGGGGGAGGAGCAGGATGGGAGGTAGTGGAGTTGGACACACGATGGGCTGGAGTTAGGTAAGTAAATAAATAATCCTAACTATTTACCTTGTGCTTGCTGCATCGCAAACTCGGTGATGCATCAAGTGCAAGGTAAATAGTTCAAATAATTTATTTACTCACCTAACTCCAGCCCGTCGTGTGTCCAACTCCACTAAAACCCATCCTGCCCCTCCCCCGCCCCGCACCACCACCCACACCACCGCCCTGCAGCACTCCCACTGTGAGCCATCACTGTGTGTACACCAAGTGAGAAACCATCTAGTGAGTCTGCATACCAGAAACACATGCAATGCCACAACAAACTGATCATGCAGCCAAATGGCCCCAAGGTGCATATCCCACAATGCACACAAACAGCAGACTTCACTCAAAAGGCAATGTAATACAATGAGCAGGGGGGCTATGCCTACAACACCACAGTGTGGGGACAATGCATATCAGGAATGTGTCAACCAAATCTGTACTGCATGACTTGTCTGTGTGCCAGACTCACAGAACTACAATGTCCCTGTAAAGAAGTAAGACAACCAAAGTATGACAACAAGCAAGGATAGCAAAGTTGCAACAAATAATGACAACTAGCAAAATGGCACACTCACCCCTTAGGTCGATTTGCACACCTCCACTCTCAAGTGTACACATCTGCCATACAGAAAACACCATTCCACATCAGTCCTGGTGTGAGTTGCCCATTACACCATTATGTGCATGTAAACCTATCTGTTTGGTAAGTCAACTGTGTCAGTGAACAAAGATGCAGTCATGGTTGTCATCACCCACACGCAAAGCCATGCATTGAATATTTGTAACCAGGACAGCATGTATCATCCATGTGACCAGCTGCGTGGCATATACACAAACACACATCACCCTGCCATTTGCATCTGTTGGGAGGGTGGCGGGGACAAGGCCTGAGCATCACAAATACGCATTAGGGAATCCACATCCATCATATCCAGGCACACTTACACACCACACGTGGGGTCAACGTTGAAGGTAATCTGTGTTGACACTGTCTGTCCAGCCAGCAACAACAATAGAAACTCACGCAGCACCATACTCACAACGGGTAAGCCAACAGGAGGGCAGTAAGCAATGCATGCAAAACAAATCATTACTGACGACATGCACACAAGACAAATCACAATAGACAAAGCTACCTGGATGCACATGTGTACAGCATAGTGCAGCACACATTGAAACAGCAAGTAGGCCTTAGTAGCCAATGTGCCTAAAGGGGGCCCTACTCACACATAACTAATCTTGCAACAAACACATGCATATGGGCAGTACACAGCAAAGGTGCTGTTGTATTCTGCTTTAGGTGTCCGTATATAGGTTTTCCTGATACATGTCCTTACATAGGCACAATTCGCATTGCCCATATATAGGCATAAGATCCCAGTCCTTATTTAGGCATTAGCCATGCTATCCAAATACAGGCATGGTCACTTACATCCGTCCACCCTAACGTCACAACGAGTTCTTAGAAACCAGACCCTTAAGCTCTTGGGAGTTTCCCTAACACAGGATTATTGATTTCTCCAAGAACTCATTTATTATGCATGAACCGCTATACCTTAAGGGTTCATTCCTGACGTCTTCCTCTGCCCGACTTTACGTCAATGCTAACATTCCAAGGCACCTACTGGGTATAAATATACCTTCCCTTGCCCAAGCAAGTAGGAGGAGACCTCGACTTTAGAGGAGCCCGTGTCCCGGCCTGACGCACTGACAAGAGACGCTGTCATCCCTGCTCGCAGAGAATCCAGCTTCCAGTGTTCTGACTCCCTTCGCGGGGTGTTAGAGTTCGAGACCCGGAAGGAGATTCCCGCCTCTCTCATTCTCAAGGTATGGAGCTGACTAGAACCTAGAGGGACTCTTGGCATACTAGACTAAAGCATACCATACTATAGAATACTTCACCTACTTCTTACCTTGCACTACACTTAGGTTAGGTACACTGTGGTAGAACTAGTTAGAGAAGCATCTCATGAGTACTCGCATTTTTAGCTTATGTTATTTATGTATATGAATATATGTGTCATAGCTAAAAGATAATGCTAGCGCAGTATTATTTCTTTCTACTGCTTACGCTGTACATTATATATCTCGCATAATGTCTTGTGATCATAAAAGCTCATATCTCTTACACGAGAAACAATACTGTTCAATAAATCCTTTTATTGAAACGCCCGTCTATTCTTTCTGTGTAACTCTGAAGAAACTAAGCATGCACGATTAGCTGAGTGAAACTGTTATCTATTGTTTCCACGATTCTGAGAGTGTTCCGATTCTAAAGGGAAACAAAGTTGTCATGTTTATGCGGTTGCCAGAAACTACTCCCTTCTTGTTTGCAAGGAGTTTCTAGTGGCCTCTGAGTTAGCTGGCAAAAAGTAATTAAGTTTAATATACTCGATAGGGACATACTGACCTCAGTCCTATGTCGAATCTATAGGGTATATTATTCCAATGCGCAGAGCCTATTAGGGAAATAGGAACTACACTACAGTGCGGGTCTGTGAGCCACACTGACAAGGCAAGTGACAGTGCATGATGAATAGCATGCCTGCACCCCAAACATCACAACATGGTGCAGGCCACGTCACTGAGGTGGCTGAGTGTGGACCACATCCCTAAAGGAGCAGGTCACACTCTGACACATCCTCGTGTACATACAACCCCTCAGGTAAACAAGACAACTGCTGAAAAACAATGCACAAGTGTCCCAACTCTGACCGAGACACATATTTACCCCAGCCTGTAACATCTCAGCATTGTAAATGCACAGAAGTGAAGGCTCACTGCCTGAAAGGGATAAGGGGTAGTAAAACCAAAGCTGCATGGGCGAGTATCCCACAATGCAGCGCACACACATAAAAACAGGAACTCATCAACATTGACTACAATGTGGGACAAACTGCATCACCTTCACAACTGAACAGAGGACACAACTGGTGCCGCCTGTGTGTATAAACTGTACAGTCACATTTGTCATAGCTGTAAACTGTCAGATGACAATGTACAAGTACAACCTCCTATCCGTGATGTAGTAGAAAATGTCAACATCCTGCAACAAATAGGCAGCTCCTCCCAAACAGTCACAATGTACATTGTCATGCAGTCTGCTTGTAAACTCATCCAATGCATGATCACACATGAAACACACAGTTAAACTGCATCTCCCCTTTACATTGCAGAGGGAGAAACATCACCTCCTGAACAGTAGCCTGTCCCACTCTTCACTGATGAAGAGGAGGAATTCGCCACCATCAACACGGACACCCTCCAACAGCTGCTAGACTCCATCAGCACCCCATCTCCAGGAGCAGGGCAACCCAGCTTGCATCGTGCAAACCCCACCCCCTGCACAAACTACACAGCAACAAGCACCTACCACCACGGCTGTCTCCCAGGACCTCCCGGACCCACACCTGGCATTCCAACGCCGTGTGTTAGAGGTCCAGCAGGAAATGGCTCATCAGGTGCGGGTGGGGTTTGACAGCCTGGCGGCCAAAGTTGATTCCGTTTGTGGGTGTCTGAGTTCCATCCGGGACCACCTACAAAACATCACGGACACCCACAGTCCGCTCGATGCTCTCCAACACTCCATGGCTGACATCGCTGGAGTCATGACTCAGAGACAGGAACAACTGGCCAGTCAGAGTGGCTCCAGCGATGGCAGCCAGGAGTTGGGCCGCATGCGGAGGATAATGGAGAACATGGAGCGGATGCAGGCGGAACAAATAGCTGCCACGGCTGCACACCAGCGAGATGTAGCTCGAATCTTCCATGCCCTGCAGAACATCATCACTGCATTGCTGCAGCAAGGTCTGGTGCAGATGAATGCTGCTGCTGCTGCTTCTACATCCACATCTCTGCCCCCTGATGTGTCAGTGCCTCACGGTACTGCAGTCAATCTACCACCACCCACATGTGAGGCACATGACACATCAGAGGACGAAGATGTGGATGATTCTGCCTTATTGCAAAGAAGGAAGCAGTAGCATTCATCTATGCCACATGGCCAGTTTCTACTTGGTTCTGGGCTCAGCATCATGCCACGGAATATCACATTCCACTGTCCCCCGATACACTCTGTGACACTCACCTTGGACCTCGACATGGACTGCCATATTTTGTCTGGTTACCAATGACACAGCAATAAGACTGCTGACTGAACTCTTCCTCATCCTTTGGACTTGTCAACCATAAAGGACTCTGTCTGGCCCTCCACTGGGCATCAATATAATGTGGGGATTGCATGGCCAAGTACTGGTCCAGTCTCCAACTATGTCAACGGACATGTGAATAAATATTTTGAAGTCACACAGATGTCTGTTGTCCATGATCAATCCAGTATAGCAGTCTGTTGAAATGTAGGAGCAGTGAAACCACCAAAAGGTACACCCAGGGAAATAATACAAATGTACAGGTTTTACTGTGATCCAGATAGGCAGTGAGATGACCGGGTATGTGTGAACCAGCTGTGCCCCCATTACTCCAATACAACAATCTAGCAATATCCCAACTTAGCCCAAATCCATGAAGGAAATAGGAATGTGTGTAAAAAAGTCAAAGTCAGTTGCAGGCCACAAGTAGTGACCCCCTTTACAATTACAAATAGAATATCTCCTGGCATATCTACCCACACTCTACAGGGTGGACGAAGCCTGTTGTGATGGTGCACATTGCATTTCACATCCCAAGATGGTGCACACCATATACACATTGATGAAGATACGTAAGGGCACATGTCTACCAGTCACAAATTGAACCACAAGGTCTGCCTCAGTGAAGTAGAGTTGGCAATAGGGACCCCAAAGTGTAAGGCATCAGTCAGCCCCTTCCTGTGGACGAACAATGCTTACTGACTTTGGAAGCCTCACATGCTGTGACCACTGTGAGCGGCTAGGGCAATGTGACAAGGGATGTGTGGTGCACTGCACTGAGCATATAGTCTTGAGCACTGCCACCATTTCAAGGGTGGCATCACTATGAGCCAATGCCAAAATGTGACAGCTGGGAGAAGTGGCCATGACACTGGCACTACAGGGAGCAATGCAATATTCCACCTCTTGTGTGCAGCAGAACTGTGTGCATGCACAAAAACGTGAAAGGTGACTAAATCATGACTTTCAAACCTTTGTGATTCACAGAAGGCATTTAGGAGTAGTGAAGTCAGTACATCTAACTGTACAACTCCGAAATGCCAGTTGTGAATAGCTGAAAACGTAAACTCATGACTCACTCTCAGATGACTTATGTTAATCAGGCCCACTGTTCATAGGTCCTATTACCTATGAGCTATTGTACATGTTTCAAAGTTTGTCACACGGAGCATATGTACAACGAAGCGTAGCAAACGTACAAATATTCATGTGCACAGCATTTGTACACTTCCTTTTGTGCAGCACACAGCTCCCCGAAACAATGCCTTGGATTGTTCAGGTACAGTCACCCTTCCTGTGCACAAACAATCTTTGTCCTGCACGCAGTATAGCACAATGGTGCCAGCCTTGGCACTAAAGTGCTAAGTGTTGCGCCAGCGCAGTGGATAACACCAACCTGCACCCTATGCTTGTCAATATGATGCAGCGTTGTGTTTCTGATGTGCCAACTTTAGGCGTGAACGCATGGCATCTCCCGCCTCACTCTGCCACATTTTAGCACTTGGACACCAGCGTCTCACACACGTGAATTCTGGCTTTACATTACAGTGTTCCTAATTAAATTTGGAGTATAAACTTACCACACTGTAGGCCAACGATGACTCCCAGGTGGTCCAGCAGGTCACCCTCATGGGCCAGGTAATCCTTCCAGCGGTGCTTCCATTGGCGCACAGTGCAGTCCACCCCAAAGACACGCAGCATCTGCACCCGCACACGCTCCCACCTGACCTTCCGCACCATTACGTCATATCCGGAGAGGATACGGCCTCCCATCTCCACCATCCGGGGCAGGTAAAAATTAATCAGCCAGAAGACGCCCCCCAATGCCCCCTCGGACATCCTGCCCTCCCTGCCCACACCCACCATCTTCCTGCACACACCTAAACCCACTGCCACAAATCAAAACCCAATATAACAGACACAACAACTACTAAATAAGTTAACTACCCCAAGACAAACACCCGACAAGATTGAGGACAAGAGACAATTAAACACGTAAAAACAGGTACACCACACTTCACAGGGACACTATCGACCGGACACAGGACTCAGGACACAGCAACACTCTCCAAAACACCACTCTGCAGCACACACCACCAAAAACCTCCAGCACTCTCCACAATCACCAGCAATGTGCTCAAAAGAGAAAGTGAAAGTGCACAGCACTCCTCCAGTAAACAGGAAGCATGCAGCCATCACTTCCTGTGTGTTTGCGGCCCGTTTTTTGACGTAGCAATGAAAATCTGCACGCAACAAGGATTTGGGGTAACATTTCGTATAGTTCAATGTGTTTAGCAATGTATTTTCCATCGCTAGTATGAAAAATACATCGCAGTTTTGGAATTACAGGCATTTTTGCACGCTAAGTGCAAGTTCTTACACAGATGAACAGTCTTAGATGAACTAACCTGAAAGAACCCATGAAAAGCTTGATTTGACCCCAAATGACACCCTACATTTCATAATTGACCCCAAATGACACCCTAAATTTCATATTTGACCCCAAATGACACCCTTACTTTCATAATTGACCCCAAATGACACCCTAAATTTCATAATTGACCCCAAATGACACACTTGATTTCATATTTGTACACAAATGACACCCTGATATTCATAGTTTACCACTATTGACACCCTATATGTGATTTTTATCCACATATGACACGCTGAACAGTAGGATTCCGTACCACATTTGACACCCTAACATGTCTAGTTTAGAACCCTTGTCATCCTAAACAGCATCTCTTTTCAGAGGTGACATATCCACCATCAGTTCATAATTGTGATATTGTTACCATTTAATGTTACACTTACACTTGTCAGAGTGATGTACTCATGCAGAGGAGAAACATGCACACAGGGTATGTGTGTAGTGTTTTTTGATTACATATACTGTGCTTGGGGTCATTTTGGACTGATGTATGATTGCTAAGGACAGTCACGATGTGGCGTGCTCAGGTGAATAAATTGTTTATGATTCTGTTCCTTCGGGCTGTTCCTGCTGCAGAAGCTGTGGGGTGTGCTCCACCTGCCTCATCTTCCTCATCCTCCTGTGCATCATCCGGTACATCTGGCACTTGGATCCATGGGGCATTGGTGCATACACATATATTGTGCAATACACAACATGCTAGGATAATCTTGCACACTATTTCTGGGCTGTACAACAGTCTTCCACCTGTGATGTCAAGGCACCGGAAACGTGACTTTAGCACCCTAAATATGTGCTCCACAATGCCCCTGGTGCGTCTATGCGTCAAATTATACTGCCTCTGGGCCTGGGCGTTGGTGGCTCGGAGGGGTGTCATCGTTCATGGGGTCAATGCATATCCTTGATCACCTGTAACATGTAATGGAGAGATGTGTCCATTAGTAGTTATGCATGCTGTGTGGGCAGTGTTAATCGTTTTATGGTGTGTTATTGGTGCTACTTTAGGATTATTGTTTGCCGTGTATAGCTTCTGACAAAATGACCTGCGTCAATGCGAATTACATTGCCTCACAGCTGCTCGTCCCTCACCCCGGGCCTATGTACTTGTGTGCGCTGCGCGGTTGCATCACTAGCACTCCAACAGTGCACCAATGTCAGGCCTGTCTGCACATGTCCGCATGGCTGACACCTACACCAGCAGGGTCCCTGGCTCTCCTAACGTCTAGCGCTACCACTCATCCGCACTCCTCGCAGTCAACACCAGGAGAACGTTTACATGCCAATGGGCCACACCAGACATGGCTCACGTTCTGTTCAGCTGCTGCCGCTGCCACTAGACCTTCCCCACCGCCCAGCACCTGCAGTTTCCAATCCAGACCTGCCACAAAGCAACAGTCAGTGGCACCCTCACCTGCTGGGCCCACAGAGGGCGGGAACGCTTCACAATCACCGTCAACATCATCACACACTACGTCATCTACTCCATGGACTACATACTCCTCCATGAGTGGAGCCTCCACCTCACATACTACAGGAACTCCAAGTCCATTACCCTCTGGCAGATGCTTGC
Source organism: Calotriton arnoldi (assembly GCA_963921515.1). Taxonomy (NCBI): domain Eukaryota; kingdom Metazoa; phylum Chordata; class Amphibia; order Caudata; family Salamandridae; genus Calotriton; species Calotriton arnoldi. Next base: position 135,719 of record CAWUFW010017476.1, on the reverse strand, counting down.
TGACATCGAACTGAGCCAACTCTTCTCAACACTGAGCCACAAGGCAGGGCACACCTTTGACCCATCTTCACATGTGGAAACTGCGTCCACTTCATCGACACCACTCAACGCCCATGGTGTGACCAGCACAGGGTACACTTCCTTGTTGTGAATCCCCATGACACCCATACCCACAGCCGGCGCCACACAGAGTTACTGGAGCTGAGTTACTGAGGTTCTGGTACACTCCACCATCAACAGCAACACCCACACCGATGCAGGCGCCGCCAACAGCACTGGAAGGAATTACCACACATGTATCTCCAAATGCGCATACACACTTGGCCCAATATGCTACTCCTACATACAGCATGCAGTGAATGCCACCTTGGTCACCAACAACATCCAAGATGACAGATGCATCTGCAGAGCGCCTGGAGTAGAACTGGAGCTACATGGAGGGAACCATTGGTCATCACCACCTACAAGGACAGCTAGCTCATACTCTCCCTCAACAAGGCGCAAACACACACCAGACTGGGGTTCCAGGGAGGATTGCAGCAAGTTGCAACATGGATGTTCAACAGATGGGGGATGCTCTACAAACGGGAGACATTAGTCCTCATCCTCGTGACCACCCCATCAGCATGTGGCAACACCTGGTGGGCCACCGCATTTGGCAGCCCCCACACTACAACTCGAGGTTCCTAGGCATCGTACTCGACTCCTCCCTCTCCATGTGCAAACAGGTCTACGCAGTGGCTTGCAGCTGCTTCGACAGCCTCTGCATCCTCCATGCTACCTTCACATGGTATCCACCCCCCGTCAGGTAGGATAGTCACCAACGCTGTCATTGCCATCAGGCTGGACAACGGAAATGCACTAAATGCCCCCATGGACATGTCTGTGCTCTGCACACTCAAGACTGTCCAGCACACCACCGCCACAGTCGGCCTTTTGTACATTCTTTGTTCGTAGGTCGAGTACCTCCATCGCATATACTTGGTTCCCACCTCTCCCCACATTTGCAAATGTGTGGCAGAGGGGCTATGCCTTTGGGGATGGGTTGTCTACATGGCTGGCCACAGCTACCACAGTTACCTGTGTTGTGGTGTCTGGTAGGTGGGCATGTTGATTGGCATGTTGTATGTGAGTTTGGAAAGTGTGCATTCTCACGGTTGTGAGTTCCATGATTGTGGAGTTGAGGTGTGTGGTGTGTTCAGTTGGTACTTACCAACGAGCAGTGCATTTCCATATGTGCCATCCTGAAAGCGCTGGTTGATGAAGGACTGGCAGAAAATGTAGGAATCATGCACACTGCCTGGGAACTTGGCTACGACATTGGTGAACAGGCCCCGGTGGTCCACTATTGCCTGCACATTGATGGAATGTGTGTGCTTTCTGTTGCGGTATATGTGTGCAATGTCGGCAGGAGGCACAAGTAGGACTTGTGTGCAGTCAATTGCCCCCAACACATGCGGGAAGCCAGCTATGGCATAGAAGCCTTGCTTGGTCTCCAGCTGTTCCTGCGCAGTGTTGGGGAAGTGAAGGTGCTGGGGTATCAGGCTGATGATGGCATCCAAGACTGTTGTGAGGAACTTTGATAGGGCTGGCTGTGAGACTCCTCCGACTCGGGCAGTTGTTGGTTGGAAGGTACCAGAGGCCAACATGTGCAGCACAGCGAGCAGCTTTGTTTGCGGAGGGATGTTGGTGCCGTCAGCCTGTGGGCTATCTGGTTCAGGATGCGGAGGATGGATGTCATTTTGAGCCTGTAGTGTGCAATAACATCCTCTGGCGTTAGGTCTGTGAGGCTGAGGCGTGGGCGATGGACCCGCTGTCTTATTCGGCGCAGCCTCGGTGGTGGTCCTGGGGGAGGTGGCAGTGGCAGTGGTTGCTGTGGCCTTCTTGGTGCTCCAAGCTGCATGATTAGTACCTCCATGGCATCAGTGGGTCTTCATATGTGGCTCTGGGCTTGTCTCCCTTATGTACTGCTATTTATCAGCATTTTTTAGACCTCCTTTTTTCTGGTCTTAAGTTCCAGCACCTAACGGGCCTTAACGTGTGTTTTTTTATTGCATCGCCGGACCGGGCGATCGTTGAGAATATCGTGAAGTGGGGTTAGCATGCGTTTTGAACACGGGAACGCCTACATTGCATATAATTAGCGTTAGTTGTCGGTAACATCGTTGGCGATGTTATTAGCGGCTGCTATCGCCAGTAAGGTGTTGCTAACGGCTGTTAGCGACAGCTTGTGAATACGGCGATAAAAATATCGCCGCTTTAGCAGCAGAAAAGTGCAGCTAACGCGGCGATATCGCCTTGAGAATATGCCCCTTTGTGTTGAGAGTGTGTATAAGACAGCTACAGATAAGACTGTATGCAGAGTTTCAGATTGCCTAGAAACACCCTGTTCACTTCATCTATAAAGTGAACTCCAGCACTTCCATAAATTCCATTCATGTTAAAACGTAGATTGTTGTTGTAGATGGTCTCTGAGGAAAGCAGAAACAGTTTTATTAACATGTTTCCTGTGGACAGAATTGATTTGACCACTTCCATTTATGTCTTTGGCATATATTAGAGTACACCAAGACAGTGTAAGAGAAAAGCGATTACAGTTCTGCAAAGGTATCCTTCATTAGGATTTCCAGCCCTACCACAGTCAATGTGTATCAACTGACTTTGTGCCTTGCTGGCCAAACCAAATAATCTCAACATTTGGCAAACCCAAGTCCCTGTCAATACCTCTCTTTTTTGCAGCCTCTTTAGTCCAATAGACATAGCTGTGGCACACAATCTAAACTCTGAACGTTTTGAAATGAAGGAGCAATAGCAGTTAGGAGAAAACTGGAGCTGAATGAGGTACTTTTCCAAATGAAAAGCAGTTAAAATGGAGGTGTTTTTTTAAAGATATATTTCATCGGATGCTGTCAGCATGTAAGTGAATAAAATGAGGTAGTGTGTTGGATGCATTAGCAGGAAGTCCTATTATTGGCTACTGTTTAAAAAATGAAATGTAATACAGACATGGATATGCTTTTAAATCTGTGGAGTAAACCTCATTTGCTGTATCTCTTTTTGAAGTAGCATGTTCCTTCTAGAATGTGCTGTGAACTTGTGACCTACTGGTTCCACTGGGTTGCTAGGTACACTAAGCTAAGAGTGTATTGGGGGAAGGGTGTTAAAGAGATAGAATTTATTTTTAAAAGTTGAGGAGTTATGACACAATTTAGGTAATGGCAAACTTTCATTTCCAATTCAGGACTATCTAATACACTGTTCTGCAGTATTTACATTAAAAAAATCTGAAGCTAATTATCAGTTTGGACTTGTTTTTTTTTTTGCGATTTCCCCGTGATCATCACGAAAACATCACGAACACGGGAAGACAGGTACCTTGTTTTGAAAGAGAGGGAAAGGGTTAACAGATGCTAACCATTCACAAGTGGAGATACAGTAGTCTAAAATGAAAGATATAAATTCATTTGCTGCCTTTCTCATGATCATAGAGTGGAAAGTTGAAGAGGTTGCCATTTTATTGTTGCTTTCTATGACAGTGGTGTACCATTCTTGTGCTTAGTTTTTAAAAATGCTCTCAAAATATCCAGAAAGAGCTAAGACAACAATACAATCTACAAACTCAATTCACTGGTATATATAACCTTTTAATTATTTAAAAAAATGTATATTAGAAATCAAGATGTATATGGGAGTTTGATTAAAAAGAGTATCAAAGTGATGTGAAAAAATATATCACATGAACTAAATGTGGCAGAGGGTATGTGTTTAAGATGTTAGTACTGTTGAAAGTTACCATGAGCAATGCCTTCAAAAATGACAATGTTTTAAATGTCTAAGCATCATGTGCAGAACAGACATATGTATGTTATTTGCATTCTGGGAACTCTAGTACTTTTAGTCACATTATTAAATAGAAGTAGTGTAGTCATCAATGAAACATAAGAAAATGTGCTGTGCCTGTATATGAATTATAAAGTAGTAATACTTGTTAAGTAAGTATTAGTAAGTGTTTGTCAGTGTGGATTTTAACTTATATGACCGGTTTGCATATGTTTAGATGGTGAGATATGGTTTTTGCAGTTGCAGATATTTATATGTATGATGAGACTCTTGAGTTTACTTAAATATTTAGAGAACTATATATTTTTGGAAAGATGTCCTCAAGGTGTATATCTATTATGAAATCACATATATGTTTACACAGTGATCTATGTTCTTTAAGGCTGTTGAAAAGTCCATGTATAAGGTGAAGGTGGTGCATTTCTTTAAACATGCTCTGTTTAAAATTGAGGAGGTTAATAGTGCAGAATGTCTCTTGAGAGTTCGTGTGCTAGCTTCAATTGGTGTGTAACTTTGCCCTGAGAAATGGTGAGTATATGTTTTAAAGACACAAGAAATATTTGAGAAATAATGTAGGTATGCCATTAAGGAAAGATTTTGTGCTTTGAAAAAGTGAGAATTGTTGTTTTCAGTTTTAGAAACTTACCGATGCATGTGCACATTGAGTAACAGAGCAATGTATGCGCCTAGAGAGCCATGTATCCAATTACATATCAAGTGTGATAGCTTGAATTCACTCACACATAGCTTAGTAGAAAATGATATATACAATAAAAAAGGTAGTTTCATACTGATCGGAGGACTTAAACAATGAGTCATAGATATAATAGCAACTGTTATGTATCTAACAACAATGGGGGTACTTTCACAGTAAGCCAGGCACTAATCAGGCACTCATCCAATCAGTCAGTCACTACAAGGCATTCATTGAATCGCTTATGTACTGTCTATGCACTTATTCAATTACACAGATGCTACATATGCGCTCTTACAATCACGCAGGCACTAATTATGTAGCCATTGAACTATGCAGGCACTACCCATGCATTCATCCAATCAACCAGGCACTAACAATTCACTTATACAATCACCAAGGCTGTGCCTATGCAGTCGTTCAAACACCCAAGCACAACCCATGCACTCATCTAAACACCAATTTATAGCCTATACACTCATCGAAATACTGATGAACAACCCATGCACTCATCCAATTACGCAGGCAGTACCATTGCAGTGAACCTATCACCCATCCAGTACCTATGCACTCATTAAATTGCTGAGGTAATATTGTTGCACTAATACAATCACCCCAAAAGTACACTTGCTTTCATGCAAGCACTCAAACTGTAGCAATAGACTCATGCAACCATTCAGACACTAGTCATGCACTCATCTAATCAGTCAGGCACTACTGATGCAATAATTCAATTATCCAGGTACTATCCATGTACCTATCTAAACACCCAGGCACCACCTGTTAACTCAACCAAAAACACATAGTTATCAGCCATGTACTCATCCAATCACTGAAACACTACGAATGCACTAATCCAATCTGCCAGGTGCTATGTATACACTTAAACAATGACATATGCACTATCCATGCACTCTATTAATCACCTATATACTAAGAATGCACTCCTGCAATCATCCAGGCACTAGAGTAGCACTCATTTAATCATCCAACCACTATCTAAGCATATAATAAATTATTGAGGCATTAGTGATGCACTTTTCTAATTATTCAGGCACTACTCATGCACTCATCCAAACACCCAGATAGTAGTGATATATTCATGTAAACATGCAGGCAGTAACTATGCAGATATGGTAGGGCCCATGGAATTCTCACATACTCAGGGAATCATCCAGGCACTACCTGTATCCTCAGGGAATCACCCAGGCACTACGTTTGCACTCATTCAATCATCCAGGGAGTAATCATGTATTCAACCATAAACACATGTATTTATAAGTTTTAGTGAGGAATATGTAGTCTTTTAGAACCATCTGGTAAATTATATATGGAACCTGTGACACACTCTTTGCATGTACTTCGAAGAATTAGTGAGCTATATGCTTTGATAGTGATTAATGTGCAGATTTTTATATGCACCGTTTTGCAAAATTGAAATGTCATATTTTTAAGTAGAAAAGTACTGAGATACTAAAGACACCAGTGGCACAGTGGTAGAGAAGCACACAAATAGGTCTTATGTTGTGTCTTTGTTTTTACAGTGTTGAGACACTGTATGTACTTCTACACTTTGGTTGATGTTTATTTTAAAATTTACTACAGAAGGGATAAACTGGCCTTTCACTATGTATAAGTGAGAACTGAGATATGGTGCAGCTGTGTTGTATGAAAAGGTGCTATAATGTGAAAAGGTAACTAATAAATAATGTTTTGTGTTTTGCTTTGGGTTTGGTATATTGAAGTAAGTGCATGCAGTCATATAGCTAGGTTCATCTGTAGATTTAATATTGCAACATAACATAAAAACTGTTTTTGTATTGTATGTAAGTCAGTAGTAACGTAGTTGGTACATTGGCTAGAGTAAAAATAAATATATATATATTTTTTTTTTTTACAGAACAATATATACATAACTACAGACAGTTAGAATGCCTACAAACGTTCAGACGAAAAAGCAACAGAAGAAACTACAGTATCTCTGCAGAACTGGCACCCAAAAGAGGAAAAATGCTGAAAATGTGGTGAAAGAAAAAACAGCTACTAGTAAGAGAACAAAGTAATTTCTTTAAAAAATCTGGATGCCTGCAAAGATTTGAAAATAATGTAAATAAAAACCAAATTATGATAAACAATAGGAGTGGACAAAATCTATATTACAAGAAGAGAAAAGAATGTAACAAAGATGGACACACCTTAACCAGGATACAGTAGCAGTTTAAGGAAATCAGAGCCAAGATGTTTCGAAGTAGAGTGGTTGTAAATGTATTGAGAAATATGAAGTATAGAAGAAGGACAGCGGCACTGAAACAGAAAGAACAAGTTGAGGGAGTGGTTGGTAAGGCCTTTGCTTTGAAGAGGAAGCTTTTCATTGTGATTATAAATAGTAGTAGTAAAGTAGTTTATTGTATTAATCAATGATTACAATAAAATATGCATCATCGCATATAGCATATTAGTATTTTTAACAAAATATTCTAAAATAAAAGCATTCAGATCTGACTTGTAGTGATACATCTTTAAAAAAGCATCTGTTTGTATTCCAACATCAATGGTTATTTAGATTGAGCTAATTCATAACATCTTCCCATTGCTGCTATTGACAGCACTGGGCACATTGTTTGATGTACTACAGCTGTATTTACTACCATCTTTACCATAATATATTATCTTTCGCTAATAATAAAGTGCAAATGTGCCTAAATATGTAAAACGCATACAAGTCCTTATTTTTATGCAACCGAAAATTGCCCCAGAAAGGAGGCCCAATACTCTTTTGAGTGGTTTAGTCATTTCCCTATCTATGTGTAGATATAATAATCAATCATACAGATAGTGCTTTATAGACCTGATCTAAAAACGTTATCGTCGTTGGTATCGCGATGTCTTCTCTGAGTCGAAAACAACATCTAATAGCGCCGATTGTTGCTCTTATTTTTGCACTTTTAAACAAAGGGCATAGATATTTCTTCCTTATAATCAACAGTTTGGGACAAATGCATATAATGTGTATAAGAGTTGCAACTGTGGCACCACAGAGACGACAGGCACTAATTCCTTTAAAGATTGGATTTCATCTCCCTTCAAACTCCCAAATTGGAATATATAACATTCTAAATCTTAGAAATGTCTTTTTTTACATGGCCCAGCAAGTTTAGCCTTAGATAATCTTGACACTGTGCACTATAAGTGTCAATTACTAAGTTTGTGTCTTTATATTTTGCGGCTTCTGTCAAGTCATCGGCCCACTGCTTGGTAGTAAATGTTTCGCAGAAAAGGTTTTTCCGAGCATAGCACCTCATTTGGCCCAATGTCTGTGCATATGGCAGATCATAGGCTTCTAGACTTCTCAATAAAATGTGCAATTTTAAGCCTTTATATATAGCTCTCCCTAATTCTTCATATAATAGATAATTTAATGAAGTTAGGTCTGCCTTGGCACAATCAACAATATAGTTCACAGTACTTCAATAATGGCGTGCTTCCAAATATTCGAGGCCTAATTCCAGTCTCATAATACAGTGAGGAGTTGCCGACCATAGATGCAATAAATTGCGTACATATTTCAATTATTTTTATTGAAATTGGAGATGGCCTTGTTGCTCTTTACGGGGGATGCGTTCAATAGATATGGAGCCAGTTTCATGAGTAGGGCTTTAAGTGATGGATTAATCGCTTTTTGTCCAAACATATTCATACATCTCATCACTGACATGGTAATCACTGGTGCCTTCAATTTCGTATTGACCTGGTGACTTGCCCAAGATAACCTATTATCAAAGGTCACTCCAAGGAAGTCATAGTACTTCAATTGATGATTCTCCTAGCATCCACTCCCTAGCTTTTGTGTGACGTCCCCAGGTCATTATTTTTGTTTTGGACAGACTGACAGTTAGTCCATTCTCCATATTGTACAAATGTAGTAGTTTGAGTTGGTGTTGTAGTCCTTTTGGTGTCTAGGACAGGATCACTAGGTCATGAGCATATGCCTGATATGTTATTTGTGTACCTCCTACTTTTGGATGAATACCCTGGCCAGCCTCTAACGATATATTTAGGTCAGCAATATATAAGGAGAATAATAGTGGGGCTAGGATACATCCTTGTCTAAGGCCGTTTTCAGTACAAAATTTAGGTGATAATGTGTAGTCGGTTGCTAATTTTACCTGTATCCAAGTATCGGAAGGGCAGTTCAATGATGAGATTCAAAAGGTTACAATCTCTATCCCATGCTATACATTTGCTCTATAGCTTTTGCCTGTTAACCTTGTCGAATGCCGTGGAATAATCCACAAAGCAGACATATAATGTTGTTTTCTGTATGCATGCTTTTTCCCGAGTAAGGACAATGTTAAAATGTTATCGACTGTTGAGCATCCTGAGCTAAACCATGTTTGAGTATAGGAATTAGACTTTGTCCTCCACCCATTGCCTTAATTTATTTTGAAGGTGTGTAGCAAACAGTTTCCCTTCAGATATGTTATTTTTGTCCCTCCTAATTTTGGAGGAATATCCTGGTCAGCCTCTAACGACATTTTCAGGTCAGCAATGTATAAGGAGAATAATAGTGGGGCTAGGATACATCCTTGTCTAAGGCCGTTTTCAGTACAAAGTTAAGTTGATAATGTGTAGTCGGTTGCTAATTTTACCTGTATCCAAGTATCGGAAGTACAGTTCATTGATGAGATTCAAAAGTTTACAATCCATATCCCGTACGATAAATTTGCTCTGTAGTTTTTGCCTGTTAACCTTGTTGAATGCCGTGGAATAATCCACGAAGCAGACATATAATGTTGTTTTCTGGAAGCATGCTTTTTTCCTGAGTAAAGGCAATGTTAAAATGTTATCGACTGTTGAGCATCCTAAGCGAAACCCTGTTTGAGTTATAGGAATTAGTGCTTTGTCCTCCACCCATTGCCTTAATTAATTTTGAAGGTGTTTAGCAAACAGTTTCCCATTAAAATCCAATAATGCAATCAATCTGTAGATGGTTGGATCAGCTTTCGGCCCTCGTTTGTATATTGGATGTGAAATTGCCCACTTCCAGGAAGATGGAACTTTCCCTGACTTAACTACATGTGAGTACAACTGTTTTAACAATGAACTCCGATATATTGTATTTAGCTTGGCCAAGTCCATTGGTATACCATTGGGTCCGGCTGCTCTAAATGGACAAGAGCTTTTTATTAGGTTGGATATTTTTTCCTTCGTAATAGTGATTTGTAATTGTTCAAATCTTATTACTCCCTCTGAACCTTTATATGGTGGTCTGATTGTATTTGTTGATCTTTGATAATCTGGTCGCCTGTATGAGGTTCTCAACAAACACAGGTATTTAGGTTTCTCCGGTTGTGTTACTGTAATGCCCCAATCTGCTAGGATTTCTTTTACGGATAGTATTCTTAGCGCAACCTCTTGTGATGCCCATGTTGTTCTAGAGGTTTCATAGTTCAAGTTTATTTTCTGACAATCATAGAATCGAACTGCCAGGAGACACTGTGAGTCCAGATTTTTTTAAATCATCAAAAAAATATAAAAGCTTCAGTATATTTTGACGATTTAATATATCTTGCGGACCCTCAGAATTATAAAGGGGTGTGAAATTGTTATATATTTTTCTTTATTGGGCGTTGGTTCTTTTTTTGATGTTGGCTTGCTGTCCTGACTGGAATCTCCATATACTGCTCTTTGCATCTCTTTTCTTCTTGTTCGCTATAAGCTCACGAGTCCCTCGGTTTGATAATTTTATATTTCTGTAGGATTTTTTATTTCTTCACCAGTTCGCATGGTACTTGAGGGTGCTAGACTTGGCGACTTAGGGAGCTTATCTTCTAATTTGTTTTGTCAGCCCCGCTAAACCTTCCATAATCTGTTTCAATAACACAGAGTCATCACTTGTAGATGTACTCGCTTTATCATTTGCTTGAATATATAGACTAATAGTGGGAGGCCTTGCACTATGAGTTGTACTCTGTAATACTTCGCTGTACATTGGTTATGGTACTATTGTTGCTGCACTAATGTTAGAAGTTATATTAGTTGAGTCAGATTTAGTGTATGGAGATTTGCTGTCCAAATCTGATGAGATGTTGGGTCCCAGATTTGATCGTTTCTCATCAGTTGTTGTACATTTACCTGGCTCTTCCTTGGAATGTTGTTGTATTTGAGTTTGATTTATTACATCCATCTTGGTTATCTCCTCAATGTTTGTAATTATATCTTGGTTGTTAATGCTTCTTATATTTGGTTTCGGAATAGATTTATTAAATGTAGGAACATTTTCTCCTACTTCTGGTGATGGTATATCTACATTTGCTTGCTTAGTGTCTGTGTTCTTATCGGGTTTTTCAATTTAGTCGTCTCTTACTTAAAAAAGGGGCAAAGCCGTCTTGGTGTTTTCCTGGAGTCTTATCGGTTTGCACTTCATTGGAGTACTCTGTTGTTGCTGATCTTGGTACTATCGTACTCGTAGGGCACTTTCTCTGCTTAGGAATTTTAGGGCTCAGATTGCTTATCTCATTATTTGTCTCTTTAATTTCATTGGTCTTGTCCCTAATTGAAGATAGAGCACGATTCTTTCTGCAGTGCATTATAAGATTTTCTATTTTTTCAGGAAGTAATTGTAACAAATCAATGATATCATCTAGCCTCTCAAGGTTTTTTGATGTAGTATTTAATTCATTCATATTCTGTTTAATTGACAATAGTATATTAGAGTTTTCTTTTATCAGTTCTAGTTCTCCTGCAATTTGTTTAAGATAGTCAACCTGTTCTGTCAGTAACATTGATTGCTTTGTTAGGATATCTGACATGTGCGACAGTGTGTTGCTGATTGCCCTCATCACATTCAATACAGGAAATGTAGGAGGAGTGTCTTCATCCTCAAAAGATTCGATGTGTTTATTCTCCTTATTCAGAGATTTTGTGCCTTGGCTTACTTTCAGTCATAAACGTAGAACTGAATGGTTTTGTAAAGGGTTATGTTGTAGTTTGGTTTCTTGGCGAGGGTAATTAGGTATATTTACTAAATCATCCAATTCCCTCAACTGACCAGATGTTAATGAGACGTTGAAGGACTCATACAAAATTTCAATTTGATCAGATTCTGAGTCAATGTCACTCCCATCTTCTAATGTGCTTGATTACTCATGACCATATATTGAGTCTGTTTCTGAATTTACATCGTGATTTCCTGCAACTATGTTTACATGATATACTGATTTACCATTATCCTCTTCAGCCGCTCTAAGTAGTGTTGACAGTGGAGAGCGCTCTAATCTGGCTGAGATCATAGCCTCTTCTGATCCAGCAATATTATTTTGGGTAAGTTGTGTAGTTTGCGTGCCTTGTATGACCTGGGGTAACACAGCTTGTACCGGGGACGAGCCCAAGATTACATTACTACTTGCATTATCTCTTCTCTCGGAGTTTAAATCAGCCAAGATCTCCTTTCTCCGTAGACACTCTTTAATCATCTGCTGCTTTGTGTGCTGTGACTCCGATGGATCATATGTCAATACTTTTGGTGTATCTTTTAGTATTGCGTCAAATACTGAATCCCCTTCCACAGTTCCTCTTCCTAGACTGGTTGTGTTCTCACATTCAGGGGCTTTCATGCTTGATTCCCCTACTATGTCTATTATATCTGTTCTATTTGATGTGTCTGGTGCACCTGTATTAAGCTTTTTTACCAGATCGTACTTGTGTCTCCTTGTTTTCTTTTGATTTTTAGAGCTTACATTTTGCATACGTTGTACCAAAGTCTTGGCTGATAGGGTTTTCATCTTTATTATTAAAACAGGGTTGTCTTAGCCATAGTGATTTGTAGGCAGGAGTAAAACGTATGCGTTCCCACTCTGGCTAACTCCTTAATCCTTGACCTTCTTGTGTCATCTGACACTTGACCCCAGGTTAAATCAGGGACGCCCTTCACAGTTGGACTCTCTTATTATCCAGTCGACTTTGAGTATTTATGATTTTATAAAGCAGGCAATGACGCAATCAAGAGAACCCACAAGAGAAAACATAAGGGATTGTGAGTGTAGTCATTCTCCAAGTTATTCTTCACTCCCTTATTATTCCAGAATAGTATAGCAAAGGCAGTATAGTAGCAACGGCAACAGGCAATGGCAATGGGAACCGGCAACTACAACCGGCAGCAGGCAGGGCAGACACAGAAGCAGTCCAACCGAAGAAACTCACCTGCCTTACCCGGCATTATCCCCCTACTTCTCCTTGAGTAATTAAGCAGTCTCGCAAATAGTTACACAGGAGTAGTGCAGAGGTCAGAACACATGCAAACAACACACAAATCAGTGAGTACCGGTACAGTGGCACAATGGCTAAGTAGCTGAGCAACCTAGCACTCCAACTGCCTAATCTTCATCCGATAGGCAATAGTCTCAATGGGGTCCGAGTATGGTTTCGGTAGAACGCTAGTGTCGGATGGTGATATTTGAAGGTGGTGGGGTGTAAATGTTGGGCATGACTTTTATATAGCGAGCGACACAAACAAACCTAATGGACAAACCTGGGGTCCAAGATGGGTCCCTCTCCCGAGAAAAAATTGAAAACAAGATTGGCAAATGTTGCATTTTAAAGCGAATGAATGTAGTGATAAATCAAAGCTTATAAAGCAGTGGGAATATATGGTCTAGAAATATTAAACACATTAAAAACTGCCCCATATCTTACTGTATTCATATGTTTAACAGGTACTGTAATGTGTGAATTGTACAGCGTGACAACTTTAGCTCTTTAAAATGTATGCTTTCCAAGTGTCTTGCACTGCATGCAGCATTAACTTTGGACAAAAATGCTCTAACCAGGCTTCAGGAAGAACCCACAGCTGCTGGCTGCAACCAGTTATATAGAAGTATGTGCAGACAGGTCTTTAAGTGGGATGAAAAAAGTGCGGGTTCTCTATAAAGGAACATGTCAAATACATTTTTGTTAGTCCCATAGTGTGCCACCTGACCGGTATTTTGGTTTCTCTCTGAGAAGTAATTGCATCCAGATAAATGACACAACAACTGACATACACCTAAAACCTGTCAGAATGATTGGCCTTGTCAATGGTTGTTAGCTGTAACAAATGAGTAACAACAAGGATTTGTTATAAATAATTAATATTGGAAATATTTCAATTCTGAAATTGTGAGTCTGTGAATTAAATCATTCAAACAAGAGGAACCGGGAGCTATTGGTGAGGTCTAGCACACGTGCTCCCTTTGTCAATAATTTAGATGTGAGGGTGTGCAGTTCCTGGGAAGAGGAAACATGCTAATAATCTATCAGGTCGGTGGAATATCCTCCAGTAGGAGTAAGTGCCCTCACACACCCGAGAGGTGTCATGCTTCATCATCTGGGCGTGCTCCTCTTCGGGCTGGCGCTGCAATGCCCAACGGGCATTTGCGAAGGGGCTCTTTGCCGGAGATCTTTTGATTTTTGCTGTTTGATGATTGAGGGTATGTGGGGAGTGATGAGTAGTGTAGTGAAAGGGGTGATCAAAAAAGGTTTAGTGATGCTAGGTGTGAGTCAACTTTATTAATGGAGCTCACTAACCTAATTAAAACCAGTGTTGCTGGACCACACAGCTTTAAGACTAATCACGACTGCTCTTTAGGACCATTGCATCCCACATGAATAACACTAGTTTTAATTAGTTTAGTGAGCTCCATTAATAAAGTTGACACCGGCCCGACGTGGAGCACGCCCAGATGATGAAGCATGACACCTCTTGGGGTGTGTGAGGGCAGTTACTCCTATTGGGGTATATTCCACTGACCTGATAGATTATTAGCATTTTTCCTCTTCCCAGGAACTGTACACCCTCACATCTAAATCTGTGAAATAAATAGCATTGAGGCCTAAGGAAGGAGTTTTGGCGTTCAGTTATGTGCGCTTTATGTTAGATATGTATCCTCTTTTTCTCTGCATAACTCGTCCATCTGCACATCTTCAACCACCTCTCCTTCCTCTTCAGCACCCTCTTTTCCCTCTTCCCCGAATGCACTTCTTCCATCTCCCTTGCTTCACTGCCCCCAAACACACTCTGCACTCCCTCAAATTCAAGCACTTTATTTTCCCTTCCTTTAGCTTTGCAAATATTTTGACATCTGAGTACCCCTTCACAATCATTTCCACAGAATTTCAGTTGCAAATGGAATACATAAACATTGTTCTGTATGCTCTGCAGTGAGGCCAACCCACTGACAGGCACTTTGTTTGGCTTCAGCCTTAGTGCCGTTGTGCTCAATCAATGCCCCTCATAAACACCCGGCATGGCTCAAAGTATGCACAGAAAATAATACAGATAAACAATATCATTATAAAATAGCTATCTCTTGGGGAATGCAATATTAAGTAAAGCATGTGAAATAAGACAGGAACTAAATTGCTCAATGCACTGCCTTAACGTTTTTAACATTAATTGTTCGTGAATCAATCCATGTTTTTGGCATCAGGGTTAACTTAGGGGCATGAAGACAGGGCCAGTTTTAATATCAGACACTGGTAGACTGACTGCTTAAGTGACAGACACACAAGCACATTGGGTCCCTGGCACAGAATTTAGGGATCTTCCACTGACATGGGGATAATGCGCAGGCACAGTGATAGAGGGGCACAGAGGATGAGACCTGAGCACACTGTCATGAGGGCACTGGGGCAGTGAAGCAATAGGGAGGAATGGCATGGGATAATTACACTAGGATGCTGGGCAGGAGGACACAGAATGTGAAAAAGTCCTATAGCTGTGGAAATGGTCTTCCACAGTACACAAGTAAACATGAGCTCAGAGCACCTATACCTACACCTTGTGCAGGGTGCAGCTTTCTGCTTTGTTATACTGCATTTTGTTCCCAAGCCTTGCACCCATTCCTGCAATGAAGGGATTGGGTGTGTTTCTCAGCTCTTGCCAGGGATTCCCTGGTCTGCCCAACCATTGGGACACTGGAGTCTATTCTGTAAATGAAAGGCCATGGTTTCTTTCAGCCTGGAATTCTGAGATGTGCTGAAACTTAAGGGTGAGGTTGAGGCCAGCACTACCATTGGCGTAGTACAACACTGATGGTGAAAGGCATGACACTAAGCTTATGCCTTGAGTCGTCCAGGTTTTCAGCTTGAGCATGGTACAAATGTTGGTGCCCTGGCAGCAAATCTGGACTAAAAATGTCCCAAAATGCACAACCAGTGTAATAAACAATCCTTAATGTTTATTAGATGTATTATGTTCTTCAATACTAAAGTAATTTTAAGATTGTACTAAGCCATTTCACCACACTAGTCTCCTCCCTTCAAAAGTGAGTGAAGAGTTAAAGAGCCACAAGCATCAAAATGTTTGCTCATGGTGGCCCATATTCCCACTATTATTTCATGTACCTCTTCATCCACGATTGAGATTTAGTGGTTTAGGATCACTCAAGAAGCTCTCTGGCTGTGACTCCCAAATCATCACCACTGGATCTTTGTAGGGCAAACATAGTACAAACATATTTGAAATGTTGGTCATGGTCAAATAATGAAATCCATGAGGACATCTGATCTAACTTGTTGGAAACCATCATACATCAGAAAACTGTCCACTGTAAGCACATATGTTTCACTTTGCTGTTAACTCGCATATTAAGATCAACTTCACAAGGGGAGAAAGAACCCTGGCTGGCCAGCTCATCTTTTGGATCCATTTAGCGGGGGAAAACATGCTGCAGCTGCAGTTCTAACGGGGCCAGTGACGTGCAGCCAGGGCCTGAGGTGTCACAGTTGGGGAGGTTAGTGTGGGGAGGGGTCTAAGCACAATATAAATAACACCAGAGACTAGCATTCAAACACTTACCATTAACGAGAACAAGACACCAAATCAGACGTGCTTACATCCACTCCCACGTATGATGAAAGGGTGGCATCTTTTGCCTGGGAATGGCAGACGTCTGAAATCATGCAGGGATGAAATCTCTGACACCTGAAACTGTGACGCTGATCGCGTCACAGGCCTACAGAGTGCATACCACCACAGACCACAATGGCAATGATGGGCTTTACAACAGAAAGCCCTGTGCCACATTGTTGAAAGTTGATTTACTGCCAGGCTTCCTTCTCCTGATTCAAAACGAGGCGGAGCAGACTGCCTGAAACAGACAGCCCAGACTTATATACATCGATTTATTTAGAGACAAGATCGTATCTCTAAATAAATTGATCTATTTAATATATTTGTATGTAAATGTGTAGGAATTTAGGAGGGGCGCAGCCCTAATGGAGAAACCGCCCTTGAGCCGCGCAAGGCAAAACATTAGCACCATTTACAACCCATCTCATAAAGCGAACCGATAAAAAGTAGAGTAAAAGTCATTGTAGATTTAGTTATGTTATGTTAATAGGAACTTTTATAGCGCTCGTTCACCAGCAGGTTTCTTGGCGCTGGAGGAGTTACTTTCCAAAAGGAGTTGCTGGTAAGGTAGGTCCAGGTCTAGCTGTAAGCTTGGGTGAAGAGCCAGGTCTTCAACATCTTCCTAAAGCGAAAGAGGTCTGACTCGAGTCTCAATGGGGACGGAAGAGCGTTCTAGAATTTAGGTCCTAATATTGAGAAGCGTGAGCCTCCTGTTCTTTTGCGTCTAAAATTTAGTCTTAGACTAACATATACTCCACAAGCTTGTGTGAACAATACACCTCAATATACAATAAATATGCACCTCAGAAGGTGACCGCTGGTGCGCAAACCGACCTAACGTCGACCGCCTTCATGCAACAAAGTCAGAACCACGGCTCTAGCCTCTCTGCTCTAGCCTCTCCCTTTCCTGTCACCGCTGCAGCTGCTGCAGAGTGTCTGCAGTCGGCAGATCCGTCGCCTGTCACCACCTCAATAGCCCTGCTGTGGGGCCTAGGGTCCTGTAGTGGGGCTGTAATCCAAACTCCTTGGCTCCTGACTCCCAATAGTGTTATAGTAATAACAGGGTTCAAATTCCCTAAATGGCCCACATTAGGGCCTGACACGAAATTTCTCCTAGGGCAGCGATTAAACTTTGGAAGAAAGGGGCTGCTCTATGGCCGCAAGTCCCAGTGATAGGGGCTGAGAGGGACTGGATGGCGGCAAGCAGGCAGGCGAGTATGCATACAGTTAAGCGGGAAGGTGGGCTAATAAATAAAGCTGGTGAAAGTTGGTGAAATTGGTGAAACAAGGCAAGGACGAAGTCGAGCGGGAGCTCACCATGCCAACCCACAAGTTGCACCCAGTCCTACCCGGGATGCTTCCGCAGTGTCCAGGGCTCACTCTCTGCAGAGGGTCACTAAGCCCTCTGCGCTCGAAGATCCTCACTTTTTTTCCGGCGTAGGTCCCCTGGGCTTAAGCGGGTTTGGCGGTGCAGGGGTCACTGCTTCAAGTTCAACGCGGCTGCTCTAATCTCCTTGCAGCCGCCGCCACTGTCTTATTTCACTACGCAACGCTCCCCTATTCTCGCTCTGAACTCTGGCACAGGAAGCGGAAATAAGCCCCGACAACAGAGAATCTACTAGCACCTGTGAGTTGCTTCTGATTATAAATAGAATAAAGACTCTTGACAAAATAGTGTTGTCTATGTCTATGTAGGGGTATTTATAAAGCGCAGCTGCTACTCCAAGGAGTGTCCTGGGGCTGGATGCCAAAAAGTAACGGTAGGAGCAGGAAGGAGTTATGGGCTGGATAAAAGCCACGTTTTCAGCTTCATCCGAAACACGGGCATTGACTTAATGCTTCTAAGGGTCAGAGGCAGTGTCGTGTAGTTCCTATATTACCTTTACAGGATCTGCACGTTTGGATAACATAAACTGTGGGATTGGTGGCAGGCTGATTCCGAGCACCCCCACCGGATACGTTAGCCTGTCTGTATTAGCTAGCTCACAGTGCCACTATAATCTCCTCTTATCATGGAGAGAATAGATTCTGGCAACCTCAGAACATGACAACCCTGATCTCTCAGAATCGTGGAAACAATATACTACCTTTCGCTCAGTCACTCGTGCTCACTTAGTTTGTCTCAGAGAGTTACACAGAATAAACAGGCTGGGAGTTTTCAATAAGTATTTATTGAACAGTTGTTATTCTAGTGTAAAATAGATGAGCTGCAACAACCATTAGACAGTAGCAGAGATATATGATTAGCAGTACTACGAAAGTAAAGGGATGGTAAAGTTCTACCATCTTGCAGAAATCATGAATATATACAAGTACATAAAACACATGATAAAAAGTGCGTACTCCTACGATGTCTCCCAAACTAGATGTACCTAAATATACCTAGCATCTATGTAGGTGTTATGCCAAGAATCCCTCTAGGATCTAGCCCACCCCATTACCTGAGAGTTTAGAGAATATGGGACACCCCGCAAGGGATGTTAGACCACTGTTAGCTGGAGCGTCTGCATACAGGAACCTCAGCGTCTCTGGTCAGTGTGTCAGCCGTGAAGTCTCGGTCTCCTCTGTCCTTCTAAGCAAGATGTGATGTATATATACCCATAGGTCTCCCCAGGGGTCCTACCTTGCTGTGTTACTGTGTCAGCCTAATGGATGACGTTGGGCCTGAACTTTATACAGAGATATTATACAGGAGATGTTCGTCCTGCTGTTAATCCTGCTGTGCTTCCAAGAAGCCTCATACATAATGTATGAGATTCGAACTAGGGGAAAACCCGCGTTCTGAATGCAGTGTCGTATCTAGGTAAAAGGTCAGTCCCTAAGAACTGTTATGTATGTAATGTAGGGAAGAATATAGGTGAAAGGTTGTAATGTTACCTGCGCCTATATAGGGTACCTATAGGGAATATAACAGCGGTTTGTTCTAAAGGGACGGGCCCAGGAAGGAAAGGGCCTTTCCCCCTGACCTAGCATTTTTGATACGTGGGGTACTGGCTAGGAAAAGATTCGCAGAGCGGAGATTTCTCTGTGGGGCATAGAACGATATCCTGTGTCTTAGATAGCCAGGGCCCATTCTGTATAAGGCTTTCTGAGTCACAAGTAGAGTCTTAAAGATAATTCTTTTCCTTACTGGAAGCCAGTGAAGACTCCTCAAAAGGCTTGACACTTAAGCATCACGGGGGAGCTCGAAGATAGTTTGAGCCGCTGCATTCTGGACCAGCTGAAGCCTGTCCATCAGATATTTAGTCATGCCTAAGTAAAGGCCGTTCCCATAATCAAGACGTGATATTATCAGGCCTTGAATAACTTGTTGTCTGGCCGCCAAAGACAAAAGGAACAAAAACTTCTGAAGAAGTCGCAAGAGGGCAAAGCAGGTGCCCACTACCAAGTTTACTTGGGTATGGAATAGTAGTTGATTATCAAATTTAAAGCCAAAGTTTTTCACCCCCTGATTTTTGATAAGGGGGGTGGGAGCATCTGGTGGCCAGAAGGACTGCAAGGGTGTTTCTGCATCCGAACCAAAGAATAGCAGCTCCGTCTTTCCCGCATTACATTTAAGTTGGTTCACGGACAGCCACCCAAATACCGCTGAGAGGCAAGTACTAATTAACTTGCCTGGGCAGGGCTCATTGTTCTTCCACGTAAACAGCAGCTGGGTGTCATCTGCATAAGACACAATTTTTGCCCCTAAGGATTCTACCAAAGTAGCCAAAGGCGTGAGGTAGATATTGAACAAAGTCGGGCTCAGGGTAGAGCCCTAAGGGACACCAACCTTCAACTTGTGGGAAGTGGCCGAGTAGGGAAGGCACCATACCTCCTGTCCCCTCCCCTCGAGGAAAGAAGCCAGACATTTCCAGGACAACCCCCCAAAGCCAATCGAGTGGAGACGGGTCAGGAAAATGTGGTACAAGATCGTATCGAAAGCGGCCGATACATCTAACATGACCAACAGCGCCCTGTCACCTACTTTCAGACCAAGTCGGATGGAGTCAACTACCTCCAGCAGTACTGTTTTGGTACTGTAATTAGGGCGAAAGCCCGATTGGCTGGGATGTAGTAGGCAGTTCCTTTCGAGGTATGATGATAACTGCTGGTTCACATGTTTCTCTAGAAGTTTAGAGAGGGCGGGAAGGAGGGAAATTGGCCTATAGTTGGATGGATCAGAGAGGTTTGCCTGGGTTTTTTTGAGCAGCGGGATAACCTTTGCTTGTTTCCATTTGGTAAGTACTGTGGCTGACGAGAGGGAGGTGTTCAGTATCTGGATCATCAGCGGGTTACTAGCCTCTGCCCCAAGGCAAGAATAAAGGAGGGGGCCGGGTCCAGCGGGCAACCTGATTTGAGACATTTTAAGGCACACAGGGAATCATCCAAGGGGATCGGAGAGAAAGAGTTCAGAGAGCGCACTTCCACATTGATGATTGGGTCATTGCCAGGCTCTGCCTGATTTCCTATCACCCCTAGAGCGACATCATCCATGCCCTGTTCTAGTATGTCATTTCCTGCACTGGGAGGTGGGAGGCTAGCCTGAATGGTATCTATTTTTTCATGAAAGAACGAGGTGAGTGTCGCGCACCATTCCACTGATGGAAGTTTCTGATTAGAGCCTACTTCGGGAGCAGAAAAGGATTTAACAATCTTAAAGATTTCTCTGCAGTGGTTTCCCGCCTTTAGAATTTTAGACTCAAAGTAGGCTTTTTTAGCTAATTTAATTTCTTTAGAATACTTCCCTAATTCTGCTTTATAGTCAGCTTTGGCTTCTTGACAGTAGTTTACCCTCCATAACCTCTTTTTACGTTTACAGGCTGATTTTGTTTTTTTGAGAGAGGGGGTGAACCAAGGGCTGAGCACTTTTGAGCAATGTTGTTGGGTGCTACTTTCTGGTGCCAGGGTTCGGCAGGCAAACTCAATCCAGCTATCAATCTGGCCTACACCTTCATTGGTATTGCCAGTGAGAGAGGGCTTATCAGCATCGAGCGTGTTGCTTAATAATTCCGGTTTAATTTTGCAAAAAGCTCTTATTGTGCGGGGTAAGTTGCTTTCCTTAGGAGGTACATTACTAAGTTTAGGCCATCTAATCCTGAGCATATGGTGGTCAGTCCAGACCAGAGGAATAGGAGAATCAGCTTCGAGAGGTATTGAAGTAAATATTTGGTCTAGCGTGTGACCGACCAGGTGAGTAGGGGCAAGGATGTTTTGCATAAGGCCCATAGCTGTTAAGTTCTCCAGGAGTTTTTGGCTTTCTTTTACGTAATTGCTATCCATATGTAAGTTAAAGTCCCCCAACAGGACACAATGCCCGTATCTAAGGGTCAGAGGGGAGAAGACTTCACAAAGGGAGGATACAAACCCTCCAGAAGGACCAGGAGGTCTGTATATAAGGCCCCCAGATATCGATTGTTTAAATGAAAGGGAGAGGGTGAACCCTAATATCTCCGCCTTCTCCAATTCCATGTGGGGCAACTGGGTCAGAGTATAACAATCCTTAAAGATAATAGCAAGCCCTCCCCCTCTGCCTGTATTTCTGTCTTCTGTTGTACATAAGGAGACAAAACCAGAAGAAAAAATTAGTCAATAGAAGTAACTTTTGTGCAGTTTTTATGGGAGAATAGATACATACTTCTACTACAGAGCCTTTCTTTAATGAAGAAAGCTATCTCTAGGATAACACATTAGTTCATACTATTGATGAAAGAGGACGATGTTATGAAATGAAGAATGGCACTCCTATAGCGAAAGATGTTATGGTATCAAGAACTGTAGAACAAATTATTGCAAAAGAGATATGGCATCAGTCGTCATCAGTGATGTCCCTGACCATGTCATGAGTGATGTGATATGTGAGTTCATAAGCAGTGCATTGCTGGGGCGAGAGTTATAGTTATTTATTTATTTTTATTTAACGGAGTTTTATATAGCGTGAACTTGACCCGAAGGTATCGGGTATCAGAGCGCTTTACATAGCACCAGTTGAGTTACATGAGGACACATTCATTTTTTTTTAGGCACGGGGAGATTAAGTGATTTGCCCAGAATCACAGGATGTTCAGCGTTATTGCCGAGACTCGAACCCGGTTCCCCAGATTCGAGGTCAACCGCCCTAGCCGTTAGGCCAACTCTTCTCCCCAGTTAGCTTACCTTACCATAACTGCTGAATTTCTCTGGTTTTGTACGAATGAAATGTAAGCCTAACTATAACGTCCCTGTATCCTTTGGTTTTTTTCAGTGAAAAAAAAACAAAAAAACATACATATATATATATATATATATATATATATATATATATATATATATTCACTGAAAAAACTATAGGTTTTAGGGAAAGTTATAGTTAGTTGGACATTTCACTCGTACAAAACCAGAGAAATTCCCCCGTTATAGTTAGTTCAGCTAACTATAACTTGCGCCCCCGCAATGCACTGCTGATGACATCACATATTACATCACTCATGACATGGTGGTCAGTGACATTACTGATGACATCACTGATGACATCTCAAATGACATCACTGATGTCGTCACTGATGACATCATCCAGTGACTGTGTGTTTCTGTAAAGTTTAAATATGTTTAATATATATAGGGAAAGGCGTATTGAAGAATGAGTGGGTGTATAAGTGTCTGAATGGATGATTTAGTAGGTGCGTGACTGACTCTATAAGTGAGTGATTAAACGTATCTTACTGAATGCATGGGTTAGTGACTAAACTGTGTGAATGTCTGTATCCGTCTGTCTGTTGGTGTGTAAGCGGCTGCATGGGTTTGTGAATAGCTACATGAGTGTCTATATGGGTTATTGATTGGTTGTCTGAGTATCTGTATGGGTGCCTGAGTGTTTGTGTGGGTGGGGTGTGTGTGACTCTGTGCATAGATGTGTGAGTGGGTGATTCACTGGGTGCATGGTTTTAAGAGTGCATCTGTGATGGACTGTATGGGTGGGTGAGTGTGTGTATGGGTGTGTTAGTGAGTGAATGTATATCTCAGTGGTACATGTGTGAGTAACTACATATGTGAAAGGCAGTATATATGTGTGTTGGAGTATATAAATGGCTATAAGTGAGAGTGTGTGATTGTGAGAGTGGCTGTATGGATGAGTGTGTGCTTGTATCAGTGATTGTATAAGAGCGTAAGAATGTGCTAGTATTTGTATGAGTAAGTGAGCTGGTGTGTGTATAACTGTATAGGTGAGTAAATGGCAGTGTGATTAATTATTTGCATGACTGACTAGGTGTGTGAGTACCTCTATGGATGAGTGGCGGTGTGTGAGTGTCTATATATGTGTATGAGTGCATATGATAGTCCTCTACTGAGTGACCATAAGTATGAGTGACTGTACGGGTGAGTGAGTGGATGTGTGTGTAAACCTAAGAATCAGTGAGTGAGTATGTAGTTATTGGTGTTGGAGTGTCTATGGTTTTGAGAATGGCAGTCTGTAATTTAGAGTGGGTGTATCAAAGGTTATATTAGGGTGTGAGAAGATGCATCAAATTATCACATGGATGATGTCATCAGTGATGTCATTTGAGATATCATCAGTGATGTCATCAGTGATGTCACTGACCATGTCATGCATGACGTAATATGTGATGTCATCAGCAGTGCATTGCGGGGGCGCGAGTTATAGTTAGCTGAATTAACTATAACGGGGGAATTTCTCTGGTTTTGTACGAGTGAAATGTCCAACTAACTATAACTTTCGGCCGAAAAAAAAAAAAAACGAAGCACGGTAGCCGGGTGGGCCAAGTCCCGGGGGCATGATGAAATGTAATTGCGGGGGCCCAGGGGGAGCCCCGGGGACCGCCACCCACCAGGGCTTGTTTTTTTAATGTTTGGGGAGGCCTCCAAGGCCCCCCAAGCCCCGTGGACCGCCACCCCCTGGGGCTTTTATCAAATATTTGTGGGGGCACAAGGCCCCCGCAGCCCCGGGGACCGCCACACCCCGGGGCTTTTTTTTTTTTAAATAAACCTGTGTGGGGGGGCTAGAGCTCCCCACATGCCCCAAGGACCGCCACCCCCCGGGGCACTAAAATGCAAATTTGGGAGTCCGTTACGGACCCCCGACCCCCGGGGACCACCACCTCCCTGGGGCTGTGCAATAGGTGGGAGGGGGGCCGCTTGGCCCCCCTCCTGGAGCCTGTGATGGCCCGGCAGTGTCCCAGGGTGCCCACCCCCAGGACACTGCTGTTTGCTACGGCAGGACGGGAGCCGTGCAGCTCCCGTCCTGCCATAGCAAACTGTGGTTTGGATTTTGGAAGAGAGAAATCCAAACCAGATTGCTTTTCCACACGGGGAGCTGCATGTCAGCAGCTCCCCGTGTGGAAAAGCAATGCTGGCTCCTGCAGGACGCGGGGAGCCGGCGGGACTGTGGGGGCATTGGGGCTCCCCCCACGGTCCCCAACGAGAGGCCAGGCCCTGGGGGATGGGGTCCCTGGGGCAACACTTCCTGGTTTGGAGTGTTGACAGCCAATTAGAATGAAGCTCGTGGTCGGGAGGGTGCGCGGATCCTCTGTGCCTCTATATATCGAAACTTTTATTTTTTGATTTTCTCAGCAACTACTGAACGGATTTACACCATTTAAAAAAAGGGCGCTTTCCGAACCAAGCACTACCTTTTTGCCAAATTTGGTGTAATTCCGTTCAGCAGTTCGAGCTGTAGCCGTGTCTAAAGTTTCAATGGGAAATGCATTTTTCGACCTCTTTTTTTTAAATTTCTCAGGAACTACTGAACGGATTTACACCATTTAACAAAAAGGTCTCTTTCTGAAACAAGGGCTACCTTTTTGCCAAATTTGGTGTAATTCCGTTCAGCAGTTCGGGCTGTAGCCGTGTCTAAAGTTTCCTATGGAAAATAACATGGAAAAAACACGTTTGGGACCCCCCTTTTTTCTCGGCCCCCGCTTGCCGAATCACCCCGAAACTTTCAGGATAGGAGCTGACCGGAGCGGGCCACAAGGTTTGAAAATTTCGCGAAGATACATCATCCGGCGCCAAAGTTATTAGGAAAATAAAAAACGCTTTTCCTATGGAAACTAGGTCCTAACTATAACTATCTACTGGCGACCGCCAGTAGATAATATATATATATATACATATATATGCAAAGCAGGTCTCACCACGTCCGTTTAAAGAAATCCAGCCACACCAGTAAGGCAGTTTCATTATAGAAGTTTATTTTGACAAATATTAAATTGATATCTAGATTCAAGCACTATTACTAGATAGGTTTCTTTAAATGCAGTTCATGAAGTCGCATTCTGAGGGTTTAAGTCCTTTCTGATGGCGTGCCCATTACCTACCATGCACCGTGTATTAGACACATTAAGATCATGGGTCCGAGAGGAAATGCAAAGAACCCGATGGCTGAGGTGGAGGTGATGGGTGGTGGGGGTTCTGCCTTGCCCCGATAGAGGGAGGCTAACGCAGATGGGGCCCAGAGATTAGCGGGGCTGCGAACGTTGACTTTCTTTTCATTGATTTCCCACCCCCTTGCAATATAAGCATGCAGGGGGTGCAATAGGGAGAAGAGACTTTTAGGCCTGCCTCTCCTGCTTCCTCCTTTCCTGCTCCCTCTGGAGGGGCCTTCAACAAAGACCTGTGAGAGAAACGATGATCACTGGTTTTCACTGGGTTGCCCTCCTAAATAGTAAGCATTTACAGACTCCGGTCACCACAGGCGGAATGAGGGGGAGCATATACACAGCAATCACCTGGAAGGATTGTGTCAAGAAAATAACCAGTGGCTCGTGCTGGCCACTTCCAAGACACAGTGCAAGTAGGTTGGGCTCTTGAAGGCAATGCTTTTGTGGAGGCCTTATCTCTCAGCCGGGCTTGGAGGCAACCTCTCCTTTCAGTGAAATATCTTGGGTGTAAGGGTACCTAGAATGTGTTTGGTAAAAGTGGTTGCAGTTCGCACACCCGCTTTTACCGAATGCATTGGAATTTTGTGAACCAACCTCTGTTCCGATAGGTCTATTTGCAAAATACTGAATCATAATGTATCCTAATTTGACCCACCTCATGAATATTAATGAGATAGGTCGCAATTTGCAACCCACTTAGATTTGCAGCCATTGCAGGATTGTGGCCTTTTACTCTCAGCAGACCTTCAATGTGATTACATTTAAATAAAGCTATCATTTTGTTAAATGCAGCCCATAATCCTTAATTGAAAACTGAGGGGCATATTATCAAGAACGGCATTAAAATTATCGCTGGCTTAGCGGCAGAAAACTGCCACTAAAGCGGCCATAATGGGCTTGATAATATGCCCTGGAGAATTCCAATAGAAGCCCATGTTCACACCAGAACATGGACTTCTATTGGAATTCTCAAGGGCATATTATCAAGCCCATTATCGCCGCTTTAGCAGCAGTTTTCTGCCGCTAAACCGGCGATAATTTTTAACGCCGTTTTTGATAATATGCCCCAGGCTTGGTTAAAAAATAAAGAAATTAATTAAAGTTTCACAATCATTTTTAGGAGTAAGCAGTGGACCACTGCTTACGCCTAGAAATGTTTTTAACAACCTTCACAAAGGGAAAAGGGTCCCTTGGCGATCCCTTCCTGTTTGTAAATGGGTTACCACCTCCTTTCTAATATTGATACATACCTTAAGGAATCGCAAATTGGAAAGAACTCCCAATTTGCAGTTCGGTAACAACTTATCAAATCACATCAAAGGTTTTTTTTACATACCCAATAGCTATTTTGCAGTTGCAATGGCTCTGATTTTGTGAATTGGAGCCTTTGCAACTTTAAAATTGCTTTGTACATAAGACAAGTTGCTCCCAGATCATGGAAAAGAGCCAACCATGCAAAGTCATGCCATGAAGAAATGTAAGCATTAGAGTACCATGATAACAGTGGGAGACTCGTGCAAATACACAAAAAGAGCAACACTCTTTACAAAGTGGTGAACACTCTGAAAAAGGAGGAAAAACACTCATCTAAAGACCTCTGACCCCCAGAAAGAGGATCACACGTTTGGAGAGCAGTGGAACTATCCCAGGACTGTGCATTTTAAAACCAATGGCTAGAAACAATGACCACAAGCCCCCAGACAGGGAAGGATGGACACGTACACCAAGGTGCAATCACTCCCCCCCCCAAGAAACAACTGTGGTGGTGGGTGGTGGAGACTGGAGGGCCGATCCCTCAGCATTCCTGATTGGACAGAATACTCCAGGCAACACAATGCACAAAGGGGATCCTTGACACAAAATCTGAGCGGTGGGGTCTGAGATGATGCAAATTAGACAGGAACTCTGAAACATGATCAAGAGGGTATCCAGTGCAGAAGAGCATATTTCTGAGCTTCAGGACACAGTCAAGGAACTCAGGAACAAGGTGGCACATTTGTTAAAGTCTTCTAAAAACATGAAAATGCAAGTGGAAGATTGAAAGCAACGCTCATGCGGAAACAATCTCTAATTTCTTTTTCTGAAGGAGTGGAAGGGAAACGGGATTCCTGAGAGCCTGGCTGACCTCAGCTACATAGGTAGATACATTCTTTTCCTACTTCCTGTGCACAGGGTGGTGACAGCAAAGCGAGCTCATGAGCCCCCCCTCCAAGACCAGTAATGGTCTCCTTTTTCAACCATCATGTTAGAGACATGATGCTTGGAGAAGTTAGAATTAAGGGAGAGGTGCTCTTTGAATCAAGAAACATTCAGGCCTTCCTAGATTAAACGAAAATGATCCAGTGTCAATGGAAAATGTATGATTGAGTAAAGTACAAATTATGCACACGTGGGCTCAGGTATATGCTACATTATCCTACTAAGTTAAACGTAATATTACACATCAAGTCCAATTTTTTCAAAATACCAGAGGAGGCATGGACCTGGATTGAAGAGCCCCCCCAGCTGCAAGAGATAAGAAATCATGAGCCTGACTGCGGGCAGCAACGTCACCTCAAGAGCAGTAACACCTGTCAATCATTGGAGGCGTTCTAGAGGCTGGCAAAGGAAAACAAGCCATCCAATAGTAGCATTACAGACATGGCCTCAGGAGAAGCCTCAACAGACGCAGATAGGGCACCAAAACACAGAGAGAGACTCACAGCACCAAGAAGGGCCAGACAAAATGTATCAGAGGGCATAGCAAAAAGACAGGTACACCTCAATTAAAAGATAAAAAAACATCAACACGCCACTATACCCCCAAATAAATATGACTTGGTAACGGATACTAAGATACAAAGACTGAAGCATGTTTGGAGGATGGATCTACGTGAGAGCCAAGCCATCTAGAGCTCCTTCAATCTATGTCCCCTCACCTAGCAGTTGGCGGTATGGCCTTACAGAAAGCAACAAAGGCATAGAAAAGTAGAAAGATCATGTTAGTTTTGTGTTAGGGGAATAATTGAGGAGGGAGGACGCCAGACCTTTCCATTGTTGGGGTGAGAGTAGTTTTAAAATTGGAAAGACAAGAGAGAAAAAGTGAGATTGGGTGAGGGAAATTTGGGTACATTTCTGTTACAATTTAAAATGTGTTTTCAGATTAACCAGTACTCACCACCAAAGAAAAAGGACAGGAGTGGGGACACAACATGAGAGCAAAATGAAAACTATTATGACAGCCCCAAGTGAACTTAACACATAAGTGACAATACTCTCCTGTAACATAATAAAAGGTCTAGGAAGTTAAATCAAGAGAATGCAAATTTCGAGGAAGAGGTTATTATTACTCAGCCCACACAGGCTTCTCCCAAAGATTCAGGGTAGTGGCAATACTGGCAAAGAAACAATCCCTTTAGGTAGCTAAAAAATGGCTTGACCCTTATGGGTCATAAATATTGGAATGCAAGGGTATAGGAGAGGCAAAACATTACAATAATTAATGTCTATGGGCC
Source organism: Calotriton arnoldi (assembly GCA_963921515.1). NCBI lineage: Eukaryota > Metazoa > Chordata > Amphibia > Caudata > Salamandridae > Calotriton > Calotriton arnoldi. The sequence continues at coordinate 106,445 of CAWUFW010017476.1, read as the reverse complement.
ACCTAGACTCCAGCAGAGTATAATGGAAAAGCTGTGTGCCACGCTCATAGAAGCCAACTCCTCTTTACTTAGACTTGGAGGTGATTTCAATGATATTATGACACCTGATATGGGCAGAGAACCGGTCTCACCAACAAGCATACCACATTCAATATCCCTCTCAAAGTTTGCCAGGGCAATGGGCCTAACAGACATTTGGAGGCGGAAACACACAAGAGACAAACAACAATCATACTTCTCTGGGGCACATACAACCTTCTCTAGGTTAGATTATATGGCTATTCCAAAGGAGAAATTCCTAGAATTGGAGGAATATAATTCCTGACAAGGGGAATTTTAGATCACTGCTTGGTAGTTAACTAGCCCATTGATTTTAGCAATGATCAGGGCTGAAACAGTGATGTATATTAAGGAGAATGAAAGAACAGTAGATTCCTCAATGATGGTCTGGGAAGCACACAAGGCAGTACTCAGGACAATGCAAAGAATATTGTCACTAGAAAATCAAGAGAATATGATCAAAGCTTTTGAAGCTGGATAGGACACTGGCCAATAGTCCAAATCCATATCTCATGAGAAAACTTGAGACTCTAAGTCATGATTACCAGAATGAGGCCCATTATACAGCACATCAACAATACCTTGCAATGCAGCATAATCTATACAAAGTTGGAGACAACGGAGGATGTCTTCTGTCCTGGTTCAGCAAAAGAGGGGAAGCAGCTAGATGGGTAGGAACGTTAAAGGATGAAAGGGGGGATATATAAAATTGACACAGAAATAGCATGCATTGTGGGCATTACAGTAGTACCTTTTATAAAGCAAAAAAACTGGAAAGGGTGAAATTAAATAATTCCTACACAAACTTGACCTATCAAAACTAAGCAAGTCAGAGAAGGAAAAGATGGAAAGCAAAAGGTTGCTTAAGCCATTAATCACATGAGAAGTGGAAAGACCCGGAGTCCGATAAGTTACCAGTTGAATTGTACATGAATATCAAGACCTCACCTACAGAACATGTGCAAAGAAGCCCAAGAAAATGGGACTCTGTCCCAGGGTCTCTGACAAGGAATCATTACTTTGATCCATAAGGATGGAGATCCAAATATAAGTGTGCCTCTTATTGACCAATTTCATTAATAAATGTAGAAATTAAAATATTTGACAGTTTTGGTAACTAGATTGCTGGGAGCTTTAAACTTTCTCATACATGAAGATCAGTCAGGATTCATGCCCAGCCTTTCACTAATCTCAGAAGACTATATAATTAGCTGCCTACAATACAAACCAAGACAGAACCGCTAGCAATAATCTTCTTAGATATGGAAACGCACTTGAATCTGTCCACTGGCCATGCCTGTTTTCGTCACTACAAAGATTTGGATTCGGCCCGGCCTTCTGTAATTAGGTAGCCCCCCTCCACTGCAGCAGTCAGGATTAACAGGTTGACATCCCATGTCTCCCCTTTAGAAGAGGTACCCGAAAAGGGTGCACGTTCTCCAAACTGCTTTTCTCACTCAGTGTTGAACTACTGGCATGCTGAATCAGGTTGCTAGAGAAGGTGAAGGGGTTTCATATAAATGCAAACTTCAAAGATAAAATGATTTAGCTTTATGCCTATGATATCATGCTCTAGGTAGTACACCCCCATCTAACCATACCAACGATTTTTCTGGTGTTTCAGGAATATGATCAACACACTGGGTATAAAATCAACTGGTAAAAATCCATTATTTAAAAGACCAGTGGCTAGATCATACTGAAGGAATTCCCCAGGGGAACCAAGGCCTCTGAGTAGACATTCAAATACCTTGGGATAAACATAACAGCAAGGATAGACCTAATCATGGAAATACAACATACAACAGATACTGACTGACTTCCAATTGGATGTTAGCCTCTGGAGATCATTCCCGCTTATGATAAGGGGCAAGCAGCAACCCTGCCCTTCCCCATACCAGATAGGATATCCCTCCTGCTAGACAGTGATGGAGCAAGCCCACTGGATCAACAGAGACCTGCAGACTTTACTGTAGGATAGAACAACCCAAGCATAGTGCTGAAAATGCTAAGAAGGTCTATGGACAATGGGGGGATTGCTCTACCAGATGTAAAGTGGATGTTCCAGACCTCAAAAATTAATGATTGGATTTATACACAGAGAGGTGGCCCTTCAATTACACTGGATAGATCCATCCTATATGCACTACTTTTGGTGACAAGGCAAGCAAAAACCTGTTGTCAGACATCCAGTCAACACTGGTGGCCTTGGACCACTGTGGGAAGAAAATATGCTGACACAAGTACATCAATTGAGAGTATTCAAGTGTGAGATCATATTGGAATTTCCAAATTAGGAGATTTGATGGAGGGAGAGAGCATTAAATAATTTTCAAGCCCACAAAATGAATATAACTCATAACCATATTTATAAATATTCACAATTAAGGCATGCATACCCTACAGGCTGAGAAGCTAGAGTGGTCTGAAATCCAGGAATATGCCACACTGGAGAACAGAGTACTTCTTGGAGTCCTGGGAAATGGGGCTATATCATCCTCCTATAAGGCGCACATTAATAACATGCCTGACAGCTGCAGAGATTGCATGGAAGGCCGACTTGGAAGCAAGGGAGGACATCGACTGGGAAGCTGCGCTGTGCACCCTAGAAAAGTTGGGTAAAACTTTTTCGCCTGATTCAACTGAAAACCCTCCACAGGCCATACAATAGAAGCTGCCTCTACACAATGGGACGGGCTCAATCCCCTAAATTCCTGAAATGTGAAATAGAAGATGGCACCTTTATACACACAATATTAGGCTGTGATAAATCACAGGAATACTGGCGGAGCATACTTCAAAAACTGGGTCTGATCCCAGAATTTGTAATGCCCACACTTTCTCAGTTTGTAATCCTAGGGATCCTTAATGATGTATGTCTTTCAAGAAGCAAACAAGCGAAGTCTGATTGTTGAAAAAAAAGGACCTAGCAAAATAGTCTGGCTCTGGTGACATACCTAAGAAATACCAACAGCAAGAAGGCATGGACCTGTACATGTGGGACAAAAAGGTGACTTATGAAAGCGGAGCTTCCCCCATATATTCCATAAAATCTGGTGGAGGTTTTGGAACTTTTAGGGGATAAGTGACAGTCTCAGACATTGGCAGAGAATATGAAGATACATGCTAAAATCGAACTGTAACCAGAAGGACAAGATCCCCACCGTTATTCTATGGAGATTATGGCCCAGATTTAATAAGCCTTGAATTGCCATTGCATTACGCACGGCAACAAAAGGCAAAGCAAGGGCTTAAGTGATATTTATTATGCAGCACAAAGTGACATTGCATGGCTCTGCATGGCTTCGTAAATCCAGAGAAACGCAAGGCAGTACAAATCGCTACCTTGTGTTACTCTGCGTTAGGAGGTGTTCCATGGATGGAGTGTGGACGTTCCACACATTCTTCCAAGGATTTTAGCGCAATGCCTCTGAGGATTGTTTGTGTGCAAGTAGGTATTAATTCCTGCACAAAAACAATCCTGCCTGTAACGCACCGTGGCACAAGGGTGCCTGCATTGGCACTAGGCCTCACACACTGCACCAGCGCATATAGACAGCAGGAATGTGTCATATCTTAGTGAATATGGAGTAATTCCTGTTCTCTTTATTTGACAAATCGCAGCAAGATTGCTGCATTGCGTAAAATATTAGTAAATCTGGCCCTTTGCGAAAAAACTGAAGGTGCCACAATGATGCCGTGTCCCAAAGGTCTAATTCACTGATATGTGCCCCTTTTTACTAAACGGCTGGGAAGGGGAAGTGATTTCTGTACTGGTTGTTATGAATTGTGGATATAAAAAAACGTAAAACTTCAATATATATTTTTTTTTTTAAAACAATTATTTTGAAAATGTTCCTTTCTGCTCCCAATAAACAAATATTCTAGTAAAATAGATAACTGCTGTGTTTGTTTGTGATCTGCAGATCTAAACCCCAACAAACTTGGTTCAGCCTTTGATCTTCCATGTTAATACATTGACTACCAAGTTTAATTGTGTAATAATATGTGTGTACCGAATATAGGGAATAGTGTGCAGAAGACATTGTGACACGAGAGGGTTAATTAGCTTAGGAAGTGTTGGTGAGTGAAAATGCTTGCAGAAAACCCATGTACGATGCTGAGATAGCAGATGATCTCATTATGCTTGTTTTGCCATTTCTAATAGACACAATTATATGTACTGCCAAGGTGCCATGTTTAATGTACCAGGCCGAGGCATGTGTATCATGGATGACATACTGTTGAGGTTGTACTGACCTCAAAGGAGCCTGGGAGCCTTTGAAGGCCTTCCGAAAATGATTGATTGGTACCAATGAGGGCAAGAGGCGATTGCCTGGGTTAGTGTAAACACCAATAACATCACGAGAGCCACTGGGGCAGGAAAGGAAAATGATGTTGTCTAAGCCAGCTTTTAGTGTATAAAAGGAGGGTTGTGGATGACTCTGTGAAGCTCACAGACGGAGTTGTGCAGATTTCCCGTTGCGCCCACAGTCGCTGCCCCTGTTGCACAGTTCACAGAAAGAAAGATGGTGAGAGGTCAGAACGGGCTTCCCTGTGCTAGCTGCTAGAGTTGTTATCCAGAGGTGAAAGGCCAGATTCCCTTGCTCTATCTTGATTTACAGAATTATTATTGTGCTTTTGATTTCCTGCATTGCAGGTGATTCAAGATTGCTTCTTTCTTATGCTATCATTCTACTAGCATTGCACTACACATATACACGTAACTGTTCTGCATCTGTTTAGCCACCATTTCCAATAGATATGCTTGGGCTAGTGTTTTATGAAAGTCATATTGTATGAGCTACATGTGTGTTTCTACTTACTGAGTGTCTTTATTAATTTGTACCAGCTTGATTTTGCTTGTGTTTGTTGCCAGTAATCAGTCCAACACAATTGGTACCAGGAGTGGGGTTCAAATTAATATTGCTTCTGTGGGCATGTAAAAGAAATAAAGCAGATGGAGAAGAGCAAAAGGGGGCAGAGACCAGATCCATTCCTGGGTGGCTTTGACAGATCTGTTTTCTGGTGTTGCAGAAATCCTAAACCAGTTGGCAGCACCGGTTCTATGGGAAGTATTAGATAAAAAAGTGACTCTTCTTTTAGTGGAAAATGCAGTAGAAGGGAAAAAGAACTAAGAGGGGGGAAGCTGGAGCAGAAAGCAACTGGGATGGCTTTTCCTGTCTGTAGGAAAGTTGGATCTGCTTGTATGGTAACCCTAACTTTTTGCCTGGTGCAATGCTGTTTATGACTCGTCTGACTGGGATCCTGCTAATCAGGACCCCAGTCTCTCTGCTTTCTCCCCTAAATTGTTATGGTAAGTACTTAGGTACATCCCAGTTTGGTTACTGGGGTACCCTTATAAATCCCTAGTATATGGTACTAAGGTACCCAGGGCATAGGTACCCCAGATGTCCCCCATAGGCTGAAGCATGCATTATGCACCTATGGGAGACCATTCAAACTGTCACTACAGGCCTGCCATTGCAGCCTGTTTAAGCTGGTGCTAACCTCACTTATGACAGATATAGGTTCCCTATAACTAGGGTCCCTGCTCTTAAAACCTATAAGTCACCCCTACAGCAGGCCTTTCCAATCCTGAAGGCAGGGTGCTTGGTTATAAGTGTGAGGGTGCCCCTGCATGAGCAGGTGTCCTCCCCTACAGTCTTTGGAGTCAATTCTCCTGGGTTGTAAGTGAGACAGCCGTATAACATATAGAGGGGCACCGCGCCATTACGCGATGACCATCTCAAACCTGGCTGTAACGAACCCTGTCATGTTTGGTATCAAACATGTTGGAATCATACCCCCACACCGTGGGAAGTATGATTCCAAGCACTGTAAAGGCCCTCCGTTAGGCCCTTAGTGCTCCCGGTACCAGTCTTCTAGACCCGGACAGCACAACATGGCTGCTGCCGACCAGAGACACGATTCTGCCCTCCTGCTGCTGAGCCAAGCTTGAGCAGGGGAAAGCAGAACAATAGGCATCCTGTCACAGGGAGGTGTGACCACCTACCAGACAGGGTTACGTGTATTGGGGTCAGGTGGGAGCGCTAGCCAGCGCCACATAATCTGCGTGCAGGGCACATTTGATGCATAATCCAGTTCAAACCAGTTCAGGGAGCTCTTGACTCCCGCTCTGGCCTGAAACTTGGACAAAGGACAGGGGAGTATCCTCCCCCTTGTCCAGCTCCTCCTTAGGGAGGGTCCCCTGAATCGTCCCAACCCTTTCCTTAGGGTGCTTAAGGGCTTACCTGAGGGTGGGTACCTAGATTCGTCATGGGACACGATTCAATTCAGACACCACTTCAACTTCGACCGTCTGGGCACTCTGGACTTCACTCTGGGCATCGAGGCTGCAACCAGGAAGACTCCTGCTGCTCCTGATCTTCTTCGCCCTGCTCGTCTGTTGCAATTTCTGTGCCTGTGCTCCATACAGGAAACCTTCCAAGGCCTGTGGGCATCCAAAACACCTGAAGGAATCTCCCTTGAAGTGAAGGAGTCACTTCCCGGCATCTGCAGGCACTGCAACTAAGCTGACTGGTCTGCTGATCCTGGGCTCTCATGGACTCCGAAAGGTTCAGCAACTCAGGTGGAGGTTCTTCACATTCCGTGAGGCCTGCCCTGTCCTCTCACCAAGTTTGAGGCCAGTATCTCTCGTCAGAGCAGCAGAAACCAAACCCCTGTGCACCGCGTCGACTTGCTGTTGCAAAGGCTTGTTGGCTTCCTTCCCTCAAGATCTTCGGGCTCCAAGTAGGCCCAACCTCAAGCATCTCCAGTGGCCAGAAGCTTTGACCGCACCGCATTGCTTGCACCGTGGGCCTGCTTCTTTGGTAACCTGCTCGATGTCCTCTTGCGACTCCAGTGCCTCCGGCCTGTGGGTCCTGTTGAGGGTCACATTTGAATTCTTTGGGCTAACCCTGATTTCTCGGGGCCTGCCCTGACTCCCCTGCTTGTGGTGAGTCTCCTGGACCTTGCTGGTCCTGACATTGGACCTTCTTGAACTTCCTCGTTGGTTGCAATTGCCAAGGCTTGTTGGTGCTCCTGCCGGATACCGGCCCCTCAACTCTCGATATCCGATGTGGGGCAGCTCGTGTACAGCTCCTGGCCTTCCACAGCATCGCCTGGTCCACACAGCTGCAGTTTCAAGGTCACCGTCAGCTCTCTTGCAGCACCCAACATAGGTGGGCATTCGTCTACCGTGCCTCCTGCTCACTTCTGAGTGGCATAGACTCTGTCCCATCTGCTTGCAGGTTCCTCACATCTCGATTCCACCTTTGGGTTCCATCGGACACTTTCACCTTCCCCAGCAGCGGCATCTTCCTGAAGTCCTCCATTGGGTTCGACGGCGGTTTCCGATGCCACTTCACACCTATGCACCTGGTTTCCCTGGTGCAGGTAACCTGGTTCCTAGGGTATCTACAGGTGGGGCAGCTCTCCAACCTCTTGTCCTCCACAGGGTTTCTTCAAGGTCCACTGGGAAGGGTCCTCTTTCTTTAAAATTGCATCCTCGACTTACACGTTGATTTGTACGCAGTCGTTGTTCCTACACAGCGCACAACCTCAGTAGGGCTCCTAGATACTCACCTTGGGTGGTTCCTTGGGTCCCCGGCACTTCTACGTCCTCTGGGTATTGTCTTGACTCGAGTCGTGGTTCGCATACCACTATTTTAGTATATGGTTTGGTCCCCCCTGGTGACCACTGTGTATTCTGTGCTACTCACCTGTTTCTATTGCAAAGTATTGTGTGTATTGTTTACATCTCCGGCTAGGAGATATCTGAATGTGTTAGTGAGTGTCTTATAATAAATATATATTTTTATAAATACACTGTGTGGTTCTTTTTCACTTAATCAATACCTATAAGATTATGTTCTGGTAAAACAAGCTGCTTTACACTCCTTCTGGACTAGGCCTGAAGGCTGCTCTCCACAGCTACCACTTAGAGAGCTTTCTATGGATGTCTAAGACCACTGAAACCACCTTAAGGGTTGCCTGGATCAGTGCAAGGTGTCCACTTACATAAGTGTACATCATATACTGAGCCAGTCTCCCACACTGTCTGTGCTCAACATGGTGTACAAGCAGACATTAATCCAAGAAGCTGATATAAGAAATCTGCAGGATGAGGTAGCAACCTTGCAGTTGAGATCTTATTATGAGAGAGACTGTGGAAATTGCATTGCCAGAGGTGATCAGATGGAGGCAAGGAGCACCGAGTTAGCAGTGTAGGTAGCTTAGCTGAAAAGCAAGCACAATCCTAGGGCACCCTCAGCAGTGCATGCGAGGGCATTGGTGCGCAAGGAGGATTGGAATCCCAGTACATGGAACGGGTCAATCTCTGACAGTGATGAGTGGGACTGGGATGACGAGGTAGATGTAAGTGTGGCAGAATTAGGAGGGGATGCAGATTAAAGGGAAGAGGCTATAGAAGCTCGCCCGCATGTGCAAAACAAGTCATAAGAAATAGATGGGACACCGACCAGTTATTTACCTAGTAAACGGAAAGAACTACAGTGTAGATGAGAGGAGAAGAATACTCCCAGTACAGAACAATGCTCTGCACCTCTTGCAGAGGAGATGAAAGAGAGGAGAACTGGATCAAACAATAAAGGGAGGAAAGTACCAATTTCAACCTTGTACCCAGACTTGCTCACTAATGGCTGGGAAGTCCTGGAGCCTTTATGAGGGTCAGACCAAGTCCTGGGGTCAGAGCGGTGCAAGTAAGAACCATGTTATGCCCACTTTAAAGTAGCGAGGAATAACCTTCCTCCAGAGGTATGATGCCCCCTTGTGTTGCTCCCTATAGCAAAAGAGAAGGAATGGTGGGTGCCACACACCGACAAGGCATACATTGATCAGGATAATCACACAGGAGACTGTACAAAATACACAGACTGGTCAAAATGGGTGGGTGTGTACTCACACAGAGAGAACATTAGATCCATGTTTGGATATTATAGCTGGAGAGTTTGAGTGGTTACCCTATCCCATTAACCGCATGGACCTGTATCAAGTAGGAACAGAAACCCTTTGTTACGTTACCAATCACCCATTACTCATTAACAGATTATGCAAACCACAGGAGAGCAAGTGATGTGTGTTCATAATATGACCAATATAATTGATAAGCACCCACGTATTATACCTGCCTACTAAATTTACCACGGCTAAGATGGGTGTGCAAGTTCAAGGGTCATTCGAATGGGAAGTCCAATTCGCCATTAAGTGACCTAGATTAGAGGCTATTAGGCAGTATGCACAGATTGCTTTTACTGAATCTGACACAGTTGCTAAGTACACAAAAGCCACAGCTTGACTATTGATGCCAAGCAACTCATGCACACCGACTTTTATATTCAGTAGTCTGCAGACCATCACTGGTATGACATAATTCTTGGCTGGGCACCAGGAGTGACGAAAAATCTTAATCTTGTGTTGCACTCCTTAAATTTGGCTGTTCATTGCTTTTGCTATATTAGCTATCCTAATGTGCATACTATATGTGTGCACTAAACATCTGTATGTTAGAGTGAAAATGCTTGATGCAATGTTTACTGGACTCCATAGTAATCTGCCTTTGAATGCAATCAAATGATTTGTGTTTTTTGCATGCCTTGACACTCATCAAAAGGGGTAGCATGTGCAGGATATAGGAATAGTGTACAAAAGACATTGTGACACGAAAGGGTTAATTTGGTTAGGGCGTGTTGATGAGTGAAAATGCATGAAAAGCCCATGTAGCACGTTGAGATAGCAGATGATTTTGCGGTGCTTGCTTTGCAATTTCTAATAGACACAATTGTATGTACTGCCAAGGTGCCGTATTTACTGCACCAGGCCAAGGCAGGTGGATTGTGGGATTGACTGGGAGTAGTTTGAGGGCTCTGGGAGGAATATTGATTGGTACTAGTGAGAACAAGATGTGCGACAATGCTGATAACTTCACAAGAACCACTGGTGCAGGAGGGGAACATGATGTTGTGTGAGTGGCATGGCTCGTGCTGGACTAGTACCTGCTCCAGTATGTGATGTCCTCACCAAGTGCTGTACCACTACTGTGCTCATGGACACATGAACTGAATGCTGCTTGTTAAAGTGATAGAGACACTATGGTCAATGTGTTAGAGACACTATGGTCATGTATATTATGCTGGATAATGCTTATTCAAGTGATAGAGACACTATGATCATGTATATTGTACTTAGAGACACTATTCCCTTCATATTGGTAAAGACACTACATTTACTAAACAGAGATGCTATGTTGGAGATATAGTGATCATGTGCACATGTGCGATGTTTGAATTCTATTAAACTCCTTATGTCATGTTCGCCCAACCCAATACTGAAACTACTGACATCCCACCCTCCCAGGACCTCTGCGACAGACTCAGCGCCTTCTTCCATCACAAAATCAAGACCATCTATTACAACTTCAACGACGACAACCTACACGCGGAACCTACACCCGACGTTCCCTACACCACACAGCTGACACTTGAAAGCTGGACCACCCTCACCACTGAAGACACCCTGAAGACTATGAAGTCAACCCACTCCGGGGCCCTGCCCCAACCACATCTACCACAGAGCCATGGCCATCATCGCCCCCAAGCTTCAACGAATCATCACTGCTCCTACGAGACTGCCTCCTTTCCCGATGACTGGAAACACGCCGAGATCAACCCTCTCCTGAAAAAACCCTTGGCGGACCCCACCAACCTCAAGAACTTCAGACTGATCTCCCTACTCCCGTACCCGGTGAAATTCATCAAAAAAGCCATCAACAGTCAGCTCGCCTCCTTCACAGAAGAAAACAACATCCTCGACTCCTCCCAATCAGGTTTCAGGAAAAACCACAGCACCGAAACCGCCCATCTTGCCGTGACAGACGACATCCGCTCCCTCCTTGACAGAGGAGAGACTGTGGCCCTCATCCTCCTGGACCTTTCCGCAGCCTTCGACACAGTCTCACACCGCATCCTTGCCCACAGACTCCACGACGTAGGGATCAGAGACAGGGCCCTCGACTGAATCCGCTCATTCCTCTCTGGCAGAACACAGCAGGCCAGACTCCCACCCTTCCTCTCGGATCCCACACCGACCACCTGTAGAGTCCCCCAAGGATCCTCCATCAGCCCCAACCCTGTTCAACATTTACATGGCCCGCTCGCATCCATCGTCAGACCCCATGGACTCAAAATCGTATTGTACACAGACGATACCCAACTCAACCTCTCCTTACCCAGCGAACCCAACATCTCCAAACACAACTTTCAAGAAGGAATGGAAGCAGTCGCCAGGTGGATGAAGAACAGCTGCCTACAACTAAACACGGACAAATCTGAAGTGCTCATCATGGACTTACACCCCTACGCCTGGAATGACACCTGGTGGCCCCCCGCCCTCGGGATCCCACCCTCCCCCACTGACCACGCACACAACCTTTGAATCATCCTGGACTCCGAAATCAAAATGGACCACCAAATCAACGCTGTCACCTCCTCCTGTTTCCATACCCTCTGTCTCCTACGAAAGACCCTCAACTGGATTCCCCTTGAACACAGGAAAACCATCACCCACGCCCTCATCAGCAGCAGACTGGACTACGACAATGCTCTCTACGCCGGGATCAACAAAGACCTCACCCGCAAACTCCAGAATATCAAGAACGCCTCCGCCAGACTAGTCCTCAACCTACCGTGCCACTGCCACATCATCCAACACTTGCGGACACTACACTGGCCCCCCATCGAGAAGAGAATCACCTTCAAGCTTCTCATCCAGGCCCACCAAGCCCTCCACAACACCGGACCTGCCTACCTGAACCACCGCCTCTCGTTCCATGCGCCCCAAAGATCCCTCCGTCCAGCCCAGCTCTCCCTTGCTACGGTGCCACTCATCAAGAAGACCAAAACAGGAGGTCGTTCCTTCTCCTTCCTCGTGGCCAAGGCTTAGAACACCCTCCCTCTCCACCTCCGACAGACACCAACACTCTCCATGTTCTTGAAGGACCTCAAGACCTGGCTCTTCGACGGATCGACATGAACATCCAGGAGCTGCGCCCCCCCACAGCCCCTTGAGACCCTTGATTGATTGATGTTCAGCGTCCGCCTATGAAGAATACATGGTATGGCACAGATTCAGGAGTAAAGCCCATCTTGCTCATTGCACAAAGATATGCTGTAATGTTTGCACATTCATTGCCGCGTACTCTAGCTGACAAAAGTTCCTCGAAACCTCACAAGAGAAGGTTGAGATTCCAGCCACCATCTTGGGTGTGGCTGCTCTATAAATAGCGGCCCCGCCCAATGCCAAACGCTCGCAGTTACTGATGCAGAATACAGAGGATCCAGATTGGTTCCAGTTGACCCGGATTCCTCCGAGCAGTAAGACTGGACAGCGTATCTTGCTTTCGATCAGTACACAGAACCAGGGAAAGAAAACTCCAAGTATTGTAAAGGAAACGTAGTACAGAGAGGACAAGGCTTTTTGAGTAGCCTAGCGGCATCTAGATGGTAATCAGACTAACATGACTAACAGGGCCATTTGGTGTGTTGGTCATTTGAACATTGTTTAGGTGGCATTAATTGTGCACTACACGAGTACCCTCACCCAATTGCTTCCACAGGTAAGGGAATAAAAGGATCCTCATCTCATTCCAGGTCTCCCTCCCTGCAGTACCTTCCATAAAACCCTTCCTCTCTTCTGGCCACTCCGAACCTCTGTTATTTCTACTACATAGTTGTTTCTGCTGGAAGGTCGGCATATTGAAGGCACTGCTCCTGAGGTACAACTAGTCCTGACAGAAATCTAGCTTTTAGTGTATAAAAGAACGTGTGCAGATGCTTAAAAATAAGTACAGGAGTTTAGGTAGCACCACCATTTTAACAATAACCACCTGCCCGGCCATAGATAGTGGAGGTCGAGTCCACACCGGGACCTGCTCCTCTAGCCACTCGACAGCCTTTCCATAATCCTCCAGCCAGATCTGAGTAATGTCTCTAATGATCTGGATCCCAAGGTAATTTAGACTACCGCCTGCCCACTCAAGGGGGTAATCAGTAGGGAACCATTGTGTATTCTGTGTGAGAGAGAAAATAGTCAACTTTGACCAGCTAACAGCTATTCTGATCAACGCAGCGCAGTGAGTGAATTCATGTAAGATCAGTGTAAGGTTTGCAGCCGGCTCTATAACATAGATGGTAACAGCAGCCCCCATACATGAATACTATTAGCCAGCAGGCCATGTAGTTGAGGCTACGCTCAGCATGATATTGTTATAGGCGGCCCACTAGGGGCTCCATGACAATAGCATATAGGATTACGGAGAGTTGGCATTCCTGTCTGGTGCCCCTGGTGATGGAAAATGGGCCTGAGACCTCGCATTGACATGGAGTATAGCTGTTGGGTGCGTATACAGGAGCCTGATCCACTGGAGATAGCTAGAGCTAAAACCTAAGGGATGCAAGAACGTAAATAGGTAAGACCACTCCAGGGAATCAAAGGCCTTGGCTGCGTCAAGAAACTCTACAACCGCAGGGAGGTGCAGATTCAGTGTGGGGATAAATGCCAAAAGAGTACAGAGGTTGTGACTGGTCGAGCGGCCAGTGATGAACTTTGATTGGTGAGGGCACACAAATATTGGGAGAAGGAGCAGAATGCGGGTGGCAATCATTTTAGCTAGGATTTTGATGTTTAAGTTTATCATTACTGAGAGGCCTGTAGAAGTCACACTTGTTTGATGGCTACTCCAGTTACACTAGCGTATCTAGTAGAGCCTCACTTACTGAGAGTGGCAGGTAACCCATACTCCTAGAGTTTTCATACATCGCCAGCAAGTATGTTGCCAGGTCCTCTGCATAGGCTTTATAGAACTGGGCAGTCAGGCCATCAGGCCAGGGGCCTTGCCCCCAGCCAAATTCTGGATGGCCAATATTGCATTGTCCACTGTGAAGGAATTATCTAGATAAAGCCTATGGTTGGATAGAATCAAAGTATTCTGTCAGGGCATCTGGTGGTGTGGCTCCGTGGGATGTGTACAAGCCAGAGTAGACTTTTAGCAAAGTCTAGGTAATTTCAGCAGAAGAGTGCTGGGGCACTCCAGCAGAATCGAGTAATTCAGTAATGTAAGTACTGCACCATCGCTTATTGAGTAGTGCCACAAGAGTCAGCTCACTCTGCCCCCTTCCCTGAACTGGCATGCAGTAGCCTCCTTATGTAGGAAAAGCACTTCACTATCCATGCAATCCTCATATTCTGTTAGTGTGTCTCTGAACTGTGCTAAATGGCGGGTGTCAGCCATTTCTAAATATCGCAAATCGAGCTGTCGTAGTTCATGCTCCAGTGCATGCAACGGGGTGAGTAAGTCACGAAGAATGCCTGACAGTTTAGATATTTATATGCCATGAATCTCTGCTTTGAAAACTTCCTAAAGCACCCTAGGAGAGTCGACTGAGCAGGTGTTTTGTGTAAAGTAGTCAGAGATTGCATTTCGCATCTCCACATAAAAGAGATCACCGTCGAGAGCACTGTGTGGAAGCCGCCAGGTAAAGGTGAGGTCAGTGAGCCATCCCATTGTCAGGGTTAGTGCCACTGGCATATGGTCGGATAGTGTGCAGGCTAATCGTTCAGTTCTCGTGATGTGCCCGCAGATGTTTTTGGTAGTGAGCTAGTAGTACATTCGCAACCAGACTCTGTGGGCGGTGTTCACAAAGTGGCCCTCAGCCACAGTGGAACTACTAGCACACCAAATGTCAACCAGGTCAAATCGTCAATGAGGGAGCATATCTGATCCACAACGCGGGGACATGGACCCCATCGAATGACCAAGGGTAACTATCTTGTTCCATACATCCGCAAAGAAGTCTGGGGAGTACACATTAGGGCCATAGATGCAAGCAAGTGTGCAACATTGTACCAGGAGAACCCAATGCAGTATTACATATCTACACTCAATTTCCAGCTGTGTCTTTAATGTCTGCCACTGGAGTCCCCTCCAAACAATCAATGCCACCGCCCATAAATATGCTGGATATGTAGAGATGTGCACCTCCCCGAGCCACCTGGAGCGGAGCCACTCACAGGTGTTCTTCGTAAGGTGGACTTCCTGCAAGAAGGCAATGTCTACCCTGTGCTGCCGGAGGTATGCTATCGTCTGTCTCACTTTCCTATGGTTATTCAGTCCTCAGATATTCCATGTCAATAGCGTGATATTAGTCATGGCATTGTAAGGAGCAATATTTCTAGGCTGAGCAATTGCAGCTGTATTAAGCAGTGGCACCCCTCTGCACTCAGGTGCATGCAGAATGTAAATGCAATGTATAAGGCATCAAGAAAGAGAGTATGTGAACTTCAAACAAGTATATGTCCAAACATTTCAGCCCCCACCCACTTCAACATTCCCAACTTGTTGAAGAGAAACCATATCCCTTTGAAGGAAGAAACATGCAATAAACTTAGTGGGAATCTTCCCTTGGACAAGAGGGAGAGGTCGGTTGTCTCTCATCACACAATTGGGGCCAGTGGCCCAGAGAGGGCATATCAAAGGCTGCATTGTGAAAATTCAGTTATCATCACTGAGATGGCTATCCCGATCTGGGTCAGTTTGTGAGGCCATGTCCGGGGTCCTGTAGGATTGTTTGTGGCAGAACTTCATGCTAATATGGGATCCGTGAAGAAGTGAGTTTTACCATTGAGGGTAACTTGAAGCTTGGGCGGGTAGAGGAGGGCATAGGAGATGTCCGACTTCATCAAGAGGCACTTAACAGGAAGAAACTCTCTGCAGGCAGACTTGACCACAATGGGTTGGTGGGGGGATTCGACAGACGACCACAAAGGAAAATTAAATAAATAATTAATCCTGTTTTGTGGTCCTTTGCCAAAGAGGTATCTGGGATCCTGGAACTCGCGTCGGCTACCGCCTCATCCCATGGGAGATTTTCGACTTCCAAAAAAGAGGTTAAGTTTGAACGTGGAAGCCTACACTATGACGTCGTCCAGCATCTCCCCGACGACAATGCCTCATCCTCCAACACCGCCTGCAGCCTTGCCCCACTGAACTTTACTTTCTCCGAATATTTTCCACTTCTTGTATCCGACTCGTGCTGCATCACAGTTGGCCATATTTTTCAACTTTGACCCAGTCTCACACGACAACATGTCGCAGTTGGTGCTTTATCTTTTAGGCACTATGTTTCACCTTAAATTTGAAAAATCCATAACTCTGGTGCTACTGATTGCATTTTTGTTGTGTATTTGTCAAGCGCTTTATTAAAATGCGCTTCATTTTTCTAAATTGGTGTGGGATTTTTCTTATGTGGTGTTTTCACTTTATTGTTGTTTGTGTGCTGTAAAAATACTTCACACATTGCCTCTAAGTTAAACTTTACTGCTTTTGTGCCAAGCAACCAGAGGGTTAAGCAGAGATTAATTTAGTGACTTTTGTGGTTCTCCCTGACAGGGATTGTGGTTGTTCACTGAACAGGGGTCACCCTTTCTCACATGGGTCCAAAATGTCTACATTGCTTTTGTGAATTGAATCATATTTTTTAAACCAAACTATGTACGAATAGGTGGGTGTGCAAAATAGGAAATCACAGGGGATCACAGAACAACCTGCCTAATTAATATTCATTGGGCAGGTCACAATTTGCAACCTCCTGTGAGTGGCTGCATTCACAGGGGTGGTCATCTGCAAGGGATAGTAGTCGCCGGCCTCCCTGCGTGCATTCAAAATGGAAAACGTTTTTTTTAAAGGTGGCTGTATTCCATTAAGGAACCAGGGCTGCTTTAAAAAAAAAAAGCTTTCCATTTTGTAAATATGACAGGAAACAGCAAGTGGT
Source organism: Calotriton arnoldi (assembly GCA_963921515.1). Lineage (NCBI taxonomy): Eukaryota > Metazoa > Chordata > Amphibia > Caudata > Salamandridae > Calotriton > Calotriton arnoldi. Next base: position 89,538 of record CAWUFW010017476.1, on the reverse strand, counting down.
CCTACTCCATCTGCGACTGCATCCCAATTTGCAAATATAATTAAGTTACCACCCAACTTGGAATTTAGAAACAGTAATTTGCAACCAGAACTGTGGTAAAAAACCATTGTTACATAGGCGACTTACTTGCAATTTGGAAGGAACGCCCGTTGCATGCCCCTCTCAATTAGGTAGGGGTCACAGAACCCATTATATGAATTGGAAAACAGCTTATCGCTTTGAGACAACTCAGTGGAGTCTGTCTCAGGTCCAACAGAGCATCAGGGATCCATTACAAGTCCTGGCTACCCAACAGTAGCCATGATATTGCTACGCATGTCCCCCGAAGGCACTATAAACCAGATGGATTTAGAAACACTAAGGCCCTCGTTACGATGTCGGCACTGTTTCAGTGAGGGAACCGCCTTACCATAGGTCGGTGGTTACGCACACAGAACCATGAGCTGGGGCCAGAAACTATGGAACCTGCAAAATTAAAATTCAGAGTCGAAAGATATGAGCTGAAAAGACAATGTGAGAGTTTTTTTAATAATTGAAAAGAAGGAGAAGGATGGCATGCTAGGATTCCTCTCTTACCTATTCTACTGAACACAGACTTTACGTATTCACTCCCACAGACCAGCTAAGAAGTGCTCACTGTGACCCATCATTGAAAGCTTCTTATGAGTGAGGCAAGTACAGGTGGCAGTAAAGATGCAAGAGCCATATTAAATTCAAGAGCAATACAATATTCATTTGTCAGACTACTAACAATATATTAAGTTCTGGAGAAAAAAATCTGTTGTTCCTCCTAAACTATGGGTTTCTGTCCTTTAGTGCCATGTGGCAGCTTGGCAATGTCCAGACACAAACCAACTCTTCCCTTGGATAATACATTGGCACAGAATACCCCTCTCACTCTTGGCCAACATAGGATTAAGCAAAAATGTTACCCCCTGCTCATGGGCAACCACTAACACCCTGTTGGCAATTCCGAAAGGCGTAATGCCCAGAATGCCCAGAATGCCATTGGGCAATGTGGGGAGAAGTGATAAGTGATAATGCAACCCCCATCCTTGTGAAAGCAAGAGCTTTCACTTCTGCCTTGGGTACAGCAAATGAGACTGAATTGAATCGATCTCTTATTCTTGAGTAGGTAGGGGGCAAAAAGACCAAAATCACACTCTGCCGCAACCAACAAAAGAAAAAAACATGCATTGCTCTGCCCTCATGAAAGTGTGGGTTAAGTTGATACTGAAATATTCCCACCAGGCAAATTGCTTGCATTGCTATATCAGAAGAGATAAAAAAAAAATAAGATAGTTCCAGAAGTATCATACTTAAAAAACAAATGTACAGTAGCGGTTCGTACAGGTAAGAGCAATGGGGCAGTGGGGCAGGGTGGGGGCGGGTAGGGGCGGGTGGGGGGTGGTGGAATTTGGCAGACGACAGGATAAATAATAATAAATAAATAAATCCACTTACTTTGCGCTCGCCGCGTCGGCAATGGGGGGAGCGCAAAGTAAGTGGTTTTATTAATTTATTTGTTTAATATTTCTTATCGTATCATCTGTCGAATTCCACCACTCCCCACCCTGCCCTGCCTCACCACTCCTACCTATGCGAGCCGCCACTGCAAATGTATTGCATTTTCCAAACTATGGTTTATTGCTCCACTGGTATTCACAACCAAAAAAAGAGAGACTCACTAACACACTAACCCATACATAATCAAACACCCATGAACACATTCAAACATGTTCATTCACTGTAAGACACCCGTACACACAATGAAACATTAGCAATCACCATCAGAACACCCAAATACACCATGTCAGAACAGCTGACACCCACACACACACAGACAATCAGTACAGGAATCATCTCAATCAAAGATACACATACCTACCATCAGGCACCCATAATGTGACGCCCACATATTGACCATCAGATGTCTACACACACCATCAGTTTCCCACACACACACAACTAGACATCCACGTACACACCATCATATGTTCTCACACCATTGGTCATCCAGGCACCATCAGATACCCACAAACAGCAGATGCCCATGAACACCATCAGCCCCCTTACACGGTCAGACAGAAACCTACATTTATACAATTACAAACATGATCAGGCATACATGCACATGAATAAATGCTCACACATGCCAATGGACACTCATGCATACCAACAGGCACCAACACATATAATCAAACACCCACAAACAATCCATCAGACACCAACATACACCACACGACACTAACACAGGACACCTATACATTCATGAGCAGACATCAGCACATCCATCTTGCACCTGTTCACTCACCATTAGATACCCAGATATGACACCATTTGCATTCCACCTACCAATATCTATCACACACACATAACATCAGATGCTCGCAGGCACCATTAGAAATCCACAACCATGGTGAGACACTTACTCACACTTGCAAACTTGATTGGACATATAGGCACATTATCAGATGGCCACATATGCCAAAAAAAACATGCATGCCAACAAACCCCCATGCATACCAATAGACAGCTGTAACACAGTATGAGATTCCTGTGTGGTTCTGTCGGATCACCTTTCAAATATAATTCTTTAACTTGGAGGGAGTACAAATAATTGATCCTTCCAAATCAATGCCTGCAACTTTCACATATATACACAGGCCAAAGAATATGTGTTGTGTTCACATAATTAATTTCTTCACAAAAATGATACCACAAACCAGTAATTAATTGTTATTCACAAATTATACACCTACATCTACTGCAGCAGCACTAGTGACAAAACAGGGCCAAATGTACTCCTGCCAATCCTTAGATGAAGTCAGCAACACACCTGGCCAATCACCAGTAATACAATACACAATCACAGAAATCAATGGGGCCAAGGAAAAAAACACTAACAACACATAGGAAGAAACAGAAAAATAAAATATTTTTCATTGTTAAAAATAAATAAATTAATAATGAAATTTGTGTAAAATATAAACATATCTCTTTTTAGATATAAATTGCAATCTATGCTGCAATTAAAATAAAACATATACTAATACAAGGCAACCCTCACATTCAGTTCATCTGCAACTACAGAGGCAGGGGCAGTAGGAACTAAATCACAACCATCAACAGCTGAAGACCAGTGCAACATCAATTACTCGCACAGAATCTGTTCACATAAGAAAGCAACACACATCTCAAAAAACTATTTTCACCATGTCGGTAATATTTTTGTTGCCTTGCCATGCAGTTTGAGGAACAATTATTTAAGGGCAAAAGAGATGATATACAAGCAAAGCATAAACACTTTTGGGATGTCCAGGAAAACAGTCATTGCCAGATACGGCTTCTCCCCTGATGGGATCATTTCACATGGCTGCAAACTGGGAGCAGGTACTTGAATCATCCACAGTCTGCCCCCAGGCTAACATTGCTCCTGTCAAAATACTGACTACACTCCATTTTCTGGCAACAACGTCTTTCCATATTCCATATAAAATATTCAAATTTTGGATACACTGTGGGCATCTCACAGGCAAGCCAAGCTCACTGCTTGCAATAAGTACCAAGTTGCCGGGTGCATCGGTTTATCACCATGCCTGAAACACTGTTTAAAAGGCAACAGGTAGCAAAGGAATTGTATGCTATTGCCCACTTTCCTCAACTATTAGGTACCATCAATTGCATCCATGCCGCACTTCAGCCATCCGGCTATCAGGAAAATATTTGCAACAGGCACCACCAGCACTCCATCAACATGCAGATTGTCTGCAATGCCAGGGACTCTTAATTGATGTATAAGGTGCCTTTACTGGAAGCATACACATCAGCTTTATATTCTGTCAGTCACCTCTTCCACGTCAGTTAGTTGCTGGGGATTTCAGCCACATATGGCTAGCTGGTAAGTAAAACTAGCACACTAGCACTGCATTTGCATCTGGGCGATGGCATCTCAAACACAGTCACTCATTACTTTACCAGATCATAATAGACAAACATAAAACATACTAATATCTTTAAATACTTGAATAAAAATACTGAGTACTACATTTTAAGATAATCCTTGCAAATATCTTATCACTGTGCTGCAGCCAATCCCGGGCATAAACTCTCTCCCCATCTCTTCACACCTCTCTGACGCTCCAACTACTTTGCCTCAAAAGAGGCGCACACACGAGGCACCATTAATAACAGGTTTATTATCTTTAAGTCATGCTTTATTTATTTGCTTATTTAATAATTATTTTCATGAATTTAGATGGCATGAACAAGACCCAAAGACTTAATTTTAGAACAATTACTATTGTACATAGGTTATAAAAATCAGTTTCACAGGTATCATTGTATAATATTGATATGCAAAGTTACATCAGTTTAAATTAATGGCTAACACAGTAACATATTTCTACATAATGATATAAACTTGCCAACTAGAGATGCTTCATTATATTACATTTAACTCAGAACAGATTTCAATTTGCAAGACACAACAGGACATACTCCTTCTCACTCTCGTTGTAGCAGATGATAAAACTATTCGCCTCCTCCCAATGGGCCTGATTCACAGAACTAACTTACGTCAAAAACGTAAAGTTAGTACTTTTAGTATTCACAGAATACACTTACTCATTTTGGTATTTACAGAATGAACTTACTCATTTCGGTATTCACAGAAGTTAGTAGTCCTAACTTTAGGACTCCTAAATGCCTTCTGTGAATACCGAAAAGTCTTAAAGTTAGGATTTTTCTCAGTTTAGGAGTAGTAAAGTTAGGACTCCTAACTTTAGGACTCCTAAATGCCTTCTGTGAATACCGAAAGTCTTAAAGTTAGGATTTTTCTCAGTTTAGGAGTAGTAAAGGACACTAAAGGACACTAAACTGAGAAAAATCCTAACTTTAAGACTTTCGGTATTCACAGAAGGCATTTAGGAGTCCTAAAGTTAGGACTACTAACTTCTGTGAATACCGAAATGAGTAAGTTCATTCTGTGAATACCAAAATGAGTAAGTGAATTCTGTGAATACCAAAAAGTACTAACTTTACGTTTTTGACGTAAGTTAGTTCTGTGAATCAGGCCCAATGTTCCTGCTCTCAAGGGATCAGGACACAGAAAATAGTAATCATCAGTATTCTAGCTGCTCCATGAGATTTATTTTAGCAACAGAAATCATGGCGGCCACTGGTGTGCTGAGGTGATGATGGATGCACAGGATATGGTGGCCGTTCCCTCTCTACAAAGCTAAACAGTGTCCTATTACACAGGATCCACGGGTCCATAGGAATGCCTCCCATGCCATGCCACTGCACCTCACCAGGCAGAGCAATGACACCTCTGACTTACCTTTGGCAACTCAGGACTCTTGCAGTTTGCAGGAGCAAGATATTGCATTGCAGGCAGTGCCCAAGTGTCCAACAGAAGGAGCGGGTCACGATGGACGACTTATGTAGCAACATCAGCTAGATATCTTGGCCATATGGAGGATGTGCCTATAATACCCAGAAGTTGTGTGCAAGCTAATGTGCAATAGCCTGTTGCATGGTAAACAACATTGCCATGCAAAGGGGCTTACACAAAGACCTAAGAATGCAGAATAGTGGTCTGCAGATGAACAACTAGTGACCTAATTTTCCACTTGAGCTTCTAGTTTGGTTGCTCATTTACTGTGGTCGAACAGTGACCAATCATTGATGAATGATGGACTTTAACATAGTCCACTAATACCAGCTTGACATAATGCTGTTGCTCTCCATGATGTCACAAATAAAATACCAACTCTCATTGTAATATGCATTTATTAACATAACCTTTTTACTCAGGCATTCATTCTTTACATATTGCTAATACGATCATCATACACATACTATATATTCTATTCAATACAATCATTTTTTTCCTTTTAAATGTATTTCCACATATTGTAAATCTAGTCTAATGCACATTTCTCTTCCTCCACTATATGTCAATGGAGATCTCCATCCATGGTGCAGCCATTCTATAACTACCAGAACAAACTAAAATTTACATTCAGGAGATCTGTTCTCTATCTGCTTCCCAATTGGTCATAGAATACCCCAAAATAGCTGGAAGACATGAAGAGAGGACACTCAGCTTTTTAGATGAATAATTAGAGATCATTTGAAAGGAGGTCCTCTAACAGTATCCTCAACTACATGGGAGGTCACCCAGCTGAATATTATAGTGCACTCCCAGATTGGGAGAGACATTACCACACACTACATTGCAGTGGGTGGCAGCATCTGCTGAGGGAAGGTGTGCCCCCACGATAGGGGACCTCATGCACTGGGAACATCGCAAGACATAGGATATGGCTGGGTGTATAGTCCCAGCCACATAAACAGCAGCTCTAACTGACATAATTACAGAGGAGGCTATTGAAAGTAGTCTCACCAGCACTCCAAGCTCAGCCATAGGCCTTTGAGCAGGAAAATGGTGTGATCTAATAACATAAGTGCATATATGTTTTTTAAGTGTTGTCCAGTAATGTCTCCTGTTCACTGTGTTTTATTTAGGTCCATGTTGTCTATAGCTTTGGTTTCTTACTTCTGTTTCAACCTATAACCAAGGGTAAAAACCTACCGAACAGAAATCAGGATTCTCAGCAAACCACAAACCACCAACATTTCCCTCTAGATGGAAGCAGATATTGCCTCAAGGTAAAGCAATCTTCATACCACTTTAAAATCTACATCTATCCCATTGTCCCTTTGATAGTGTTGCAGGGATTCTGCTTAGAAACAGAACTATGTCTGGGACCACAGAACATCAGTATGTAGTGAGGACTAAATCACAATACGACATCTGTACCAATGGGCCTCAACACAGACTAGCTCATAGTGATTTACCTGCCCTCCTAACCTTCCCAGAGTGACAGGTAAGGTAGCACCCCAGAACACAACACTCCAGTCCCCTCAGGGAACAGTGGAAACATATTGTCAACCTTTCGTTTTCTCACTCATGCATGTCCGTAATAAACAAAAAAGACAAAAGAACAGTTTACAATATTTTTTAAACTTATCGTGCTCTATTATAAAACACATGCACTGCAACTAGAAAAATATACATCCAAAAAGCGCGAGGAGCTTTACCAGAAAACTATAAACATTAAGAAGTCCTACCATGGTGAATTATTTATCTGCCTCAGCCCACCCCCACTATGGAAACACAGTGTTATATTATAGATATCTGGGTTTAGTGGCCATACCTGCCATGCATAGGTAGTTGTTCTACATCTCAGACAGTGGATCTCTCTCTCATCCGGACCTTTGCTCTGCTAGAATGTCTTCTCCCTGTTTTTAAAATGGCCCATCTCTGTGTATATGTTACCAGGTGTCTTCTTGAAAACAGCAGATGTGAATGTATGTTGAGTCTAAGTGCCAAGCTACATTTGCTAACTGATCACAAGAGACCGGGCACAGTGTTGTTTGACCTTGCACAAGATGTTCAGACAGTTTGAAACAATAACAAAAACGTGCAGTGTTTTTTTTTAAATAATGTTGTGGCCCAAGAATAAGCTTGCCAAGCAAAATGTGTGCAAGGCAAAGCAGCCTAAATGTGCAAGCAAACTAAAATACGAGCAAACTAAGGGTGCCCTTAAGGAAACACAAGACCCCCCACCCCTTTGGTCGGGCTTGTAACAGAGCTACTAAGTAGACACTGTAAAGCAGAAGCTAAGCAAATTTAATTTATTTTTTATTTTAATAGTTGCCAGATTAAGGTGTGTTGGAGGTGGCCATGATGTCTCCCATGAATCTAATAGGAAGTGAATGGATGGACTCACTCTCAGCAGACGATCACTCTGCCATAGCGCAGTTCAAATCATCCAGAGAGCAGACATGCTCCTCGTTATCAGCCAATGCTGAGGAAGTATCCAGGCAACCTGCATCCATGCCATTAGTGCCAAAGTTTAATGAGTCTTGTGCCAAAACACTCATCTCTTCAAAAGGGAGGGGCTCCTACCTCACATTGTGCAGCAGCCGCAAGACCATGGGACAACTCTGAAAATGGGTCGTTAGAGGACTCATCCACAGGAACTGGCATTTGCAGAGCCAGGCAAATATCCAGTGCCAATTCAAAGGGGAAGCATAGGCAATGAAACATGGGCTGGACACAAGCAAACCAAACAGGTCAGAATGTCAATGACCAGTCAAAATCTAGTTATTGGAGCAGTAAGATTCCAAAAACCCTGACCATGCGTTCATGAAATAGCTGGACCGGTGGTAGTTCCAGAGGGCTTCAAGACAGAACATCCATTGCCGAGGAGCAAAAATAGAACCAAAATGCTGGAAATGAGGAATAACACCAATGGGATGCCCCCGAACGCACTGGAAAAAAGGGAATGAATAAAAGCCGGTATTACTCCAAAGATTTATTGGAAGGAACTGACAACACCAGGACCGAGAACTTTAAAAAAGTGAGAAAGGCCGGCAGTGTTAGATTCATTAAAGATGCGATGAACTAATCCGACTAACTGTTTTGGGAGGTCTGTGTTTAACAAGGACTGTATTTCACTGGATGTCCTTGACACCTGCAATTCGAAAGTTTCTCGAGCAGATGAGAGAGCACGTCTTTTTTAAACAATAGCACTTTGAGTCTGCTTAGCTTGTTAAAATCTGTCTTGAGCATTGGAATGGAAGGCCACAACAAGCTATCATATCCTCCTTGTGGAGGAGGAAAGAGCACATTGTTGCAGCAGGTAACTATCTGGGAAACCGATAAAATATATGGGATCTCGGCCTTCATTCCACAACATTTGTGATAATTTAACATTAAATAGCTTCCATTTGAAGGACCTTGAATAAGGGGGACAATTGAAGGGACTGGTTTCTATTGTATCTTACCGGACTGGTATCTGTTGTATCTTACTTTTAGAAACCAGGCCAAGTTTGGTACAGATGCGTTACAGGCACCATGAATTGCAACGTGTTGACAAATAAGTGAATGTCCGATATAAGACTTGCATTCCTTTCCAGTAAGGAAGACCTCCTTATTTGTGCATTCACAGTGATAAGAAAATGGGAGGGACCATAATTAATGAATGAAGCTGCCTCTGAGATGCTCATATCTATCAACAGGAAAATGTTTCATGCAAGCTTAAAAATTGCTGAAATTGGCAGAGATATTATGCCATGTATTAACCATACAGTGGAAGGGGTTTCTGATATAGTGAAAGGGAGCTGTTATAACTTCTCGAGATGTAACATTGTGTAGGTTGCATCCTTTTTTGCCATGAATCGTTGCTTACGTGTCAGATTGAAAGGCTGGAATTAAGGTATCGCCAATGGATGCAGCCATTTTTAAGGGTTTGAAGGGTCCAAATAAAACTGCATGATGGATCTAAGTTGAATTTGTCCATGGTACAATGAATACATGTCACTTTGCATGATATCAATAACAGATGACACAATGGTATTCAAACTCTAAATGTGAGAAGATAACATATTAACCCCTTCGCTGCTAGGCCTTTTCCCCCCCTGTGCTAAGCCTTTTTTTGGCTATTTGGGATAGTGCGCGCTTAGGCCCCTGTAACATTTTGACCACATAAGGTATCCACGCCAAATTTGCGTCCTTTTCTTCCAACATCATGGGGATTCTAAAGGTACCCAGGGTTTGTGGATTCCCCTGGAGGGGTCCCAGAAATTAGCCAAAATACAGCTACATTTTGTTTTTTTGGGAAAAATGGGAAAAAGGGCTGCAAATGAAAGCGTCTGGGTTTTTCCCTGCAAATGGTATCAAAAAGGGTTTATGGGGCTGAAATCACCATTTTCCCAGCTTTTAGGGAATGACAGACTTTGGTCAGAAAACCAACATTTTTTACACAGTTTTGGCATTTTTCTGGGACATAGCCTATTTTTGCAATTTTTTGTGCTTTCAACCTTCTTCCAGTTAATGGTAGAAATGGGTATGAAAGCAATAATGGATCCTGGAAAGCTATACATTTTAGAAAAGTAGACAATATTCTGAATTCAGCAAGGGGTCATTTGTGTAGATCCTTCAAGGTTTCCTTATAGAAACTAACAGTTAAATATAGAAAAATTGAAAATTAGTTGGAAAAAACAGCTTTTTGTGTCAACGTTTTCACCTGTAACTTCTTCTAATTATGACAGCTCATTGAAAGCAATATACCGTTACATCTGCAGGACCTTACTGGTTGTGGGGATATATAGGACTTGTAGGTTCACCAAGAACCCGATGACCCCAGAGCCAAAAACTGAGCAGCGACTTGCAATGGTTTTTTATTATGTAGCGGGTATATAGCAATTACTCTGGGAAAATGTATACATGGAAAAATTGGCATGAAAGACACCTATGTATTTCTGAAATGGGAACAAAATATAGAGTTTAGAAACAGTAGATATTTGCACATTTCCGAAATTGGGAACACTCATACTAGCATGAGAATTATCGGTCATTTTTCAAAATGACTTATTTTTTACACATTGTCTTTCATTTGGAAGGCAGAAATGCATTGAAAGTCAATAGGTAATAACAGTTGCTTTACAAATTTGAATTACTCTAAGTCTCCCGATAAAAATGGCACCTCACTTGTGTGGGTAGGCATAGTGCCCACGAGAGAAAACGGCTCAAAACGCAACGTGAACACACCACATTTTCACAATGAAAAATTACCCTTTTTTTGCAAAGTGCCTAGCTGTATTTTTTTAACCCTAGCTCTGCCGGCACCTAGGGAAACCTAGCAAACCTATACATTTTTGAAAACTAGACACCCAGGGGAACACAGGATGGGGTTACTTGACTGGCTCTCACCAGGTTCTGTTACCCAGAATCCCTTGCAAACCGAAACAAATGTCCAAAAAACCACATTTTCCTCACATTTCTGTTGTGGAAAGTTTCCACCCACCCCGCGTTTCCCAAAGTCTTCCGAGAAAAATGGTACCTCACTTGCGTTGGTAGGCCTAATGCCCGTGACAGGAAACGGCACAAAACGCAACGTGGACACACCACAATTTCACAGTGAAAAATGACCCTTTTTTGGCAAAGTGCCTAGCTGTAGTTTTTGAACCCTAGCTCTGCCGGCACCTAGGGAAACATAGAAAACCTATACATTTTTGAAAACTAGACACCCAGGGGAATCCAGGATGTGGTGACTTGACTGCCTCCCACCAGGTTCTGTTACCCAGAATCCCTTGCAAACCTAAAAAATTGACAAAAAAAACACATTTTCCTCACATTTCAGTGGTGGAAAGTTCTGGGAACTGCGTGGATCCACAAATTTCCACCCACCCCACGTTCCCCAAAGTCTTCCGAGAAAAATGGTACCTCACTTGTGTGGGTAGGCCTTGTTGCCGCAACACGAAAAGGCGCAAAACGCAACGTGGACACACCACAATTTCACAGTGAAAAATGACCCTTTTTTGGCAAAGTGCCTAGCTGTAGTTTTTGAACACTAGCTCTGCTGGCACCTAGGGAAACCTAGTAAACCTATACATTTTTGAAAACTAGACACCCAGGGGAATTCAGGATGGGGTGACTCGACTGCCTCCCGCCAGGTTCTGTTACCCAGAATCCTTTGCAAACCTAAAAAATTGTCAAAAAAAACACATTTTCCTCATATTACTGTGGTGGAAAGTTCTGGAATCTGCGTGGATCCACAAATTTCCACTCACCCCGCGTTCCCCAAAGTCTTCCGAGAAAAATGGTACCTCACTTGCGTGGGTAGGCCTAGTGCCCGCGACATGAAACGGCGCAAAATGCAATGTGGACACACCACAATTTCACAGTGAAAAATGACCCTTTTTTGGCAAAGTGCCTAGCTGTAGTTTTTGAACCCTAGCTCTGCTAGCACCTAAGGAAACCTAGCAAACCTATACATTTTTGAAAAATAGACACCCAGGGGAATCCAGGATGGGGTGACTTGACTGCCTCCTACCAGGTTCTGTTACCCAGAATCCCTTGCAAACCTAACAAATTGACAAAAAAACATTTTCCTCACATTTCTGTGGTGGAATGTTCTGGAATCTGCGTGGATCCACAAATTTTGACCCACCCCACGTTCCCCAAAGTCTTTCGAGAAAAATGGTACCTCACTTGTGTGGGTAGGCCTAGTGCCTGCGATAGGAAACGGCGCAAAACGCAACGTGGACACACCTCAATTTCACAGTGAAAAAGGACCCTAGCTGTAGTTTTTGAACCCTAGCTCTGCCGGCACCTAGGAAAACCTAGCAAACCTATACATTTTTGAAAACTAGACACCCAGGGGAATACAGGATGGGGTGACTCGACTGCCTCTCGCCAGGTTCAAAAGGACAAAAAGGGAGAAATAAAGCATTACAATTGCAATTCACAAGAAATAAAAGAATTAACATTATAACACACTATGTCACTACCTAATTGGTCAATCTGCCAGATGGGCCTTCAAATAGGGCTGTGCAAAAATGGGGGGTGAACTTGCCCAAGGGATCGGGTGAGCTTGTCTGAGGGTGGGGCAGAAAACAGCAGACAGAAATGTGCCCCCCTTGCAAAAGAAATAAATCCCTGGTGCCTAGTAGGGTTTTCTGCCTCCCCCCTTCCGCTTAGCGCAAAAAGGCCAAAAAAAAGGGGCAGATCTGTCCCCAGGAGGGGCAGAAAAAACATTAACCAAATGTATTAAAAAAATCTGCCCCCTGGGAGCAACCCTTGCCCAAGGGGTCGCTTCCATTTTAATTTCAAATACGTCCCTGGTGTCTAGTGGGGTATTCTGCCCGCCAAATATACGGGCCGATCTGCCCCCAGGGGGGGCAGAATACACATTAAAAAAAATGAGGCCCCTGGAAGCGACCCTTCCGCAAGGGGTCGCTTCCATTTAAAAAAAAAAAAAATCTCTGGCTCTAGTGGGCTTTTCTGGCCCCCCTGGGGCCAGAAACGCCAAAAAACCAAGGTAAACAGTCCCCAGGGGGGGGGGGTAGAAAAGACTTTTAAAAAATGTGCCCCCAAGGAAGCGACCCTTGCCCAAGGGGTCGCTTTCAATAGATAATAAAAGGACTCCCTGGTGTCTAGTGGGGTATTCTGCCCCCCCTAAGGGCAGAAAGGCCAAATACACGGGCCGATCTGCCCCCAGGGGGGGCAGAATACACATTTAAAAAAAATGAGGGGCCTGGAAGCGACCCTTCCCCAAGGGGTCGCTTCCGTTTTTTTAAACAAAAAATCCCTGGCTCTAGTGGGCTTTTCTGCCCCCCCTGGGGCCAGAAACGCCAAAAAACCAAGGCGATCTGGCCCCAGGGGGGGCAGAAAAGTCTTTAATTTATTTGCCCCCTTTAGGAAGCGACCCTTGCCCAAGGGGTCGCTTCCTTTTCCATGAAAAAACATCCCTGGTGCCTAGTGGGGGCATTCCTGCAGCACCATCGGGATGCTGTGCGCGATCGTGCTGCAGGAATGCCCTGTATTGAGACATCAGGGGAGAGGAAATACTCTTTCCTCTCCCCGGATGCCTCAATACATTAAAAAATCCCCCCCCCCCACCCCACCGGAGCAAGGAAACTCACCTGCTCCTCCTGGACGCGCTGGAAACAAATGGTTTCCAGCGCGTCCAGCGCCTCCTGATGACGTCGGCGCGCGTTGTGCGCACTGACGTCATGGGAAAGCGTGGGGGGGTCGGGGGTGGCAGCGGAAACTCTTCCGCTGCCATCCCCCTCTGTGGGGGCAAGATCGATACCCCAGGGGTGGAGCGCCAGCGCTTCCCCCAGGGGCTGTGCTCATGACAGAGCGGTTCTGTCATGAGCACAGCCCAACCGATGCTCATGACGGAACCGCTCCGTCATGAGCATCGAAGGGGTTAATATTATTATCAACAACAGTAGGTACTTTATCTAAATTATCTTGATCAATTTGTCTTAAACATGCAGCAGCTTCCATTTGTGACAATTTCCAAATTTCATTATATGCAGCATAAATAAATCTTTTAGTACCCAGAGATTTAGGACAGGAAATCAGATAGGTCCATGTCCTCTGATAGTAGAGAACGATGTTGCTTCACTGCAGATAGTGTAGAGTGTGCTAACCATTATTGACATAATTTTCAAAATGAATAGGCAGTAACAATTCCTGAGTGTTCGGATTAGGAATCACGAGGATCAGGACAGCTAGCTTTAAACCCCGGTGTTGAAATGAAAAAATTGACATGACATCCATATGTTTTCCTGTGCACTTGTTAAAAGTCTAATTAAGGGGGTTCTTATCAAGCATCTATTTTTATGGTATTTTATTTGCTGCATTTTTATTCGTGTATTAGTACTTGCTGTCTGATTTTTTATAATGGGTTTTATTTCTATTTGTTAAGTGATTAATTGTAGTATATATTATATGTGTATGATGGGGTTTTCCGTAATGGACACGTGCACTTTCCCTCTCCTAATTTATTGACTGGTTTTTTTTTAAGTTTTCCAAAATGTTTTAACTGTCTGCTTTTATGGCTTTTAGTGGCCTTTGACTTTGACATTGACTTTGACATGACATACATTTGTGTTCACTGGCCACAATTACCACCGGTAAGGACCTCAAACTGTGGTGTTAAATGCACTATCCTGTAACATACTATCAAGTTGGTCAGCAGTAAAAATTGGTTAAATGTTGCCAATTCTCAAATCATGCAAAGGAAGGAATGGTTGGTGTATTCATTTCTTTAATCTTAGCCAATCCCAGACATGTAGTTGCTGACCGTTGTCATTCAGGAAACAGCAGGTCTGCAAATAACAGGAATGACAACTGCGGGTGCAGCCATTGATATAACAGAAATTAAAATAAAGTGCAACACAAAAAATGGTTTCTCCTTTTAAACTGTCAAGCTTGAAAAACAACAGAGTTTGGTGCTTCCTCAATACTGTGGAGGATTAATCCCCAACACCATTGACGTATCCAGTGGTAGGTGTAAGGGGAATTATGGAAACACACAAGCACTACTCAGGAGACCTGTGCAATAAGTACCAGACCAAACATTGGTTGCGCCATGTTGCAGGGATTCCTCTTAGAAAAAGAACTATGCCTGGCACCACAAAACATCAGTAGGTAGGGTCTGAGTCACCATACCACATCAGTACCTATGAGCCCCAGTCCAGATTAGCTCATAGTGCTTTGCCTGCCCTCCTAACCTTTCCAGAGTGACAGATAAGTTAGCGCCCCAGAACACAACACTCTAGTCCACTCAGGGAACCGTGGAAACAGATAGATTGCCAACCTTTTGTTTTCTCACTCATGCATGTCCATAATAAACAAAAAAGACACAAGAACAGTTTACAATATTTATTTAAACTTATCGTGCTCTATTATAAAACATCTGAGCTGCAACTAGAAAACATATGCTTCCCAACAGCATAAGGAGCATTACAAGAAAACTATAAACAATAAGAAGTCCTACTATGGTGAATTATTTATCTGCCTCAGCCCACACCCATTACGGAAACACAGTGTTATATTGTAGATCTCTGGGTTTAGTGGCAAACCCCATATAGCTATGCATAGGTGGTTGTACCAAATCTCAGGCAGTGAATCTCTCTCTCGGTCCAGACCTTTGCTCTGCTAGAATGTCTTCTCTCTGTTTTCAAAATGGCTCGTCTCTGTGTATATGTTACAAGGTGTCTTCTTGAAAACAGCAGATGTGAATGTATGTTGTGTCTAAGTGCCAAGCTACGTTTGCTAACTGATCACAAAAGACCGGGCACAGTGTTGTTTGACCTTGTACAAGATGTTCAGACAGTCAGAAACTATAACAAAAACATGTGCAGTGCTTTTCTAAAATAATGTCAAGGCAGAAAAATAAACATGCCAAGTGTAACGTGTTCAAGGCAAAGCAGACTAAATGTGCAAGCAAACTAAAATACGAGCAAACTAAGAGGATTCTAAAGGAAAAACACGACAATAGCACCTCTTATTTAATCAAATCAAATGCATTTCATGTTGTTTTGTGTGGGCAATGTAGTAAGCCAGGTGACGGTGGTTTCAGTAATAATTCAATAATTCTTACTTGGTGGCTCTGCTGATACTGCTTAAATAGACTATTCCATTACTTATTGAGGGAGAAGAAACCCTTCTCAAGCAGCAACCACAATTCTTATCAGTCACAAGCGCACTTTAAATTAACCTGTGCTCAAAACTTGGGTAGCTTGGCAGAGAGCAGCCAGGTTTAACTCAGAGGCAATGTGCAAAGTATTTGTGCAACACTCCAAACAGTAAAACAGTGACAACACACCACAGAAAAAATCCATAACAGGATTAGAAATATAGAGTGATATTTAATAAATAAAAAAAGATCAGAATAACAAAAATCCAATCGGTAGAACCGGAGATATTGAATGTTAAAGTTTTTAGAGAATAAGCACCAAAAGGTATAACATGCCAATTGTAATTATCTAATTGCGCCGGACTGGGACAAAGTCACAAGTTCAACATGACCACGAATGGAGCGTGGGACGGCTACAGTGACCCACTTAGACCTGCTGAACAAATTTACCTTCAATCGAGGTTTTATGGAGCCTTGCATGGATCCGGGTCGAAGATGCATCGCGCAGCCGAAGCAATGCATTGGTTCTGAGATGTGGCGAGGCTGCGGTGCAAGAGCCTGCATTGTTGTTGAGGATCCCGTCTACAGGGCTTCGGATGCAAAGTCCAGTGTCGAGGATGGGTTGCACGTTTGGGGCAATGTGACTTTTCCGACGTTGAGATGACATCAATGAGAGATGTGATGGCTTGCACTGACGATGCATTGCGCAGTGGTGATTCCGAACGCGATGCAGGCTGCACCAGTGATGTGAGTCTTTCCTACAGGTCCACTCCATGCGACAGCTGATATTCGTCAGTTTGCTCAGGGTTGTGCCATGCAGCAGTGGAGATGTGTCGGTTTCGCTCGATCCACAGAGACTGGCAAAGCACCTTATGCCCACTTCCAAGGGCCCAGGACTGGGTGGCTTCACTAGGCAGGGTAGACTCACAGATGGCAGACTTCAGGTGCAGATGCAAGCCTTGGTGTTCCCTGAGGCTTCAGATCAGGAGGGCCGGCAAACTAGCCCTTGGAGTCACTCTGGGTTCTGGATTAAAGAGATGCAGGTCCAGTCATTCTCATTCAGGCAAGAAGGCAGCAGGCATCTGGTCAGCACAGCAAAGCAAGCTTCCAGCAGAGTACAGTCCACCTGAGTGGCAGTCCTTCAGCAGCACAGCAGTCCTTCTTTCTGGCAGAGTATCCACGGGTCCAGGTGTATACTAAAGTGGTGTTGTCTGAAGCCCATTATTTATAGCCAGTTGTGCCTTTGAAGTGGGGGAAGAAGCTTCTAGAGGTTTCCCTTTGAAGTCTCCGGGCATCCTGCTTTCCTTGCCGTGGCTCCAGACAAACTACAGAGGGTTTGCAGCCCTTTGTATGGCGGCAGAACATAGCATATTCAGGTGTAAGTGGGGCAGTGCCCAACTCCTCCATCCCATCCTGCCAGTGATGACCCATCCAGGCACACATCAGCTCCCTATTGTGTGTGGCTGTCTAGGAGAAAAACACAAAGATCACCTATCAGCTGCACCCAGTCAAGTGACCATAGACAGGCTACAGGTGCTAAAAGGCTAAGGCAAGAAAAAACAAGTTTCTAAAAGTGGCATTTTCAGAATTGCAATTTGAAAATCTGGCTTCACCATACGTTAGGATTTTAAATTGTGATTCCAGAGACACCAAACATGAACAGGTCATCTCTTCCCATTTGGAAATTAGACATATAAAATGTAATAGTGCAACTCCAATGTTATCCTATGAGAGAGATAGGCGTTGCAGTAGTGAAAAATGATTGTAAGAGTTTTTCACTTAAAAGTACATGTCCTGCTTTTCAAATACATTGCACCCTCCCCTTGGGCTGTCCAAGGCTTATATGTATTAAAAGGAAGCTTTGGGCCTATCAAAAGCTACCATTGGAGTGCCCATACTTGTAGCACTCTGTGCATTGGGGTACAAAACTCCCTGTCTTCTTATTAAAGAACCCCTTCTTTTTAGGCTCAGACTGGGAGTGGTTGCCACTGGTTACCACTACTCCTTTGGGAATTATTTTAGGGGCCTTTTAAGAACTCCTTATTTTTAAGTTGTTCTCCCCCCTCTTTCTTCTGGTAGGACCCATGACAATACTTGTGGGAGTCTCCCCCTAATATATTCTTGGACACTCTGGTGCAGGCCCAATGTCTGTCTCCTCTGCAAGCTTCCTGGGTTCTGTCAGCTTGCTGTCAGCTATCTGCTGGTGCAGCTCTTAAAAACAAGTATGGAGCATGTGCTCTCTGAGAATTAGATTGTAGAACCCATTGCAGTCATTAACTTTGCTGCCCCACACCCAGCCAATCAGTGCCTTGCTGGAGTAGTCTACAGAATTCACCCAGGACTTGTTGGTTAGCTTCTGACTGTCCCTGAACATTTGGCAGTACTTTTCAGGAGCAAGCCCAAACTTAGCAATCAAGATGGCCTTCTGGGTGGTGAACCTGGTTTGGTCCCCATCCTCTAAAGCAAGAAGGGTGTCCCGCCCCCTGGTAGGTTAGTGTTTCTACAAACCACCCTCATTGTGCTCTTATGGGATCTTGTGAACCCTGAGGGCTACCTCATAGGCAGTAAACCACTTGTCAATGTCATCTCCCACCACATAACTGAGCACCAAATCCTTAGGGATATGGACCTTCTTGTCTCCATCAGACACTGTAAGTATGCTGACTCCAATGCTGGTGGAATCTGACTGCCTCACTTACACTTCCAGATACTTAAGGTTCCTTTCATGAGCAAAATGCTCCAATGCTAGTTTCTCCTCCATGGCCAGTTTCTTCTCCTCCACCCTGAACCTGACCATTTCCAGCCTGAACTCTGTCTCCTCCTTCCTCTTCACCAGCTCCTCTGGGGTCAGGCTGCGGGAAGAAAAAATGCTCCCTGCCCTGGAGCTCCAAATTAGGGGTCAAGTCATCCCCTTCAGCAAGCTGTTGGCCCTCAGATCTGAGATAAAAATCTGATCCTCAGCTGTCCATCTGCTCATCTCCTTCAGTTGCTGTAGTGAGTGACTGATTGACTTCCGCCCAGGCCCTCGGCACCTTTTGCAATTCCACCTTTCTAGTGGTACTCTTGGTTGGAAGTCCCCTCTCTTTACAGAACTCTTTGAGCTGAGCCACTGTGTATGACTCCATGTTTGCTCAAACTCCATGCTTGAAGAGGTGGATTCAGGCACAACAGACAGAGACATTTTTTAGAAATCAAAAAGTCCAACTAGGGAGAATTTGCTCAAATTAGTCTTAAATTATTTATATGGGGTGGTAAAGTACACAAAATTACTGCATGGCACTGCATAAACACAAGTCCAATCCCACCGCTGAACACCAGTGTAAGAAATCGAGTTGAGGGGGTTGAAACGTTTCTCAAGCAGCAACCACAGTTCTTCTCTGGGTGAAGTCAAAAGCAGACTCTAAATCAACCTGTGCTCAAGCCTCGGGTAGCTTGGTACAGAGCAGGCAGGCTTAACTCAGAGGTAATGTGCAAAGACCAAAATGACAAAAATCTAATCCCTAGAACTAGAGATATTCAATTTTAACATATTTAGAGAGAATAGAGCCAAAAGGTGTAAAGCGTCAACTGTTGATATTTGGTTGTGCCAGGCCAGGACAAAGTTACAAGTTCAGGCTGACCGGAATGGAGCGCAGGCCAGCTAGAGGGACCCAGTTAGGCCAACTGAACAAAAGTACCTTCTGGTTTGCTGAGCGTTATGTGGATCCACATTGAAGATGCGTTGTGCAGCCAAAGAGATGTGTTGGTTTTGAGATGCGGCGAGGCAGCAGTGAAAGGGCCTGCAACATCGTTGAGTAACCCGTAGATGGGGCTTGCGATGCAAAGACCAGCGTCGAGGATGTGGCACACAGTCGGGGAGATGTGTCAGTTCCGAAGAGCTGTGGGGCTGTGATGCGAAGTCTGGCATCATTGTCGAGGCTGCTGTCAATGAAAGATGCAACAGCATGCGCCAAGGATGCGTCATGCAGTTGTGGTTCCAAAGGCGATGTCAGCGGAGTATGTGGGGTTTTGCCTACTCCGTGCCCCGCTGAGAATGCAGAGTTTAGGCAAAACTTCGACTCCGCAGCGGAGCGGAGTTAGCCAGCCCCCCCAACAAAAAAAGGCTCCCGCCTCCACCCCCCTAATAAAAATATATAAACAGTAATTTAAAAAGAAAAAATGCACTTACCTGTACTGTGGCGTCTCCGGGCTGCCCTCTTCATCCTCGCCGTGGTCTCTCTCCCGCAAACCCCTACATCCGACATACGTCTTGAGAGAACTGCGCAGTTCTCGCAAGACATACGTTGGACGTAGGGGTTTGCTAAATATGGGAATGCATCAAAATCCTCAACTCTGAGAAAACAGAAGTCCTCATCCTCGGATCCACCCCCTCCGCATGGGACAACACCTGGTGGCCCACCACCCTCGGCAACACTCCCACACCCATGGACCACACCTGCAACCTCAGCATCATACTCAACTCCGCCCTCACCATGAACCGTCAGATCAACTCTGTATCTTCCGCGTGCTTCAATACCCTCTGCATTCTCCACAAGACCTTCAAATGGATCCCCCCTGAATCCAGAATGACCGTCAGCCACACACTCATAACCAGCACACTGGACTATGGGAACACCCTCTACACCGGAGTCAACAATACTCCTCAAACTCCAGAACATCCAGAACGCCGCAGTCAGACTTGTCCTCGGCATCACACGACAAGGCCACACCACCCAGCACCTAAGAGACCTCCACTGGCTCCCTATCGAAAAGAGAGTGACTTTCAAGCTGCTCACTCACGCCTTCAAATCCCTCCACAACACCGGACCCCAATACCTCAACGAAAGAATCTTCTTCTACGCACCCAAGAGAAACCTCCGATCCACCGACCTTGCCCTGGCTGAAATACCTCGCATCCGCAGAGCCAGAGAGGGAGTAACAGCTTTCTTCTACATCGCGGCCAAGACCTGGAAAAACTCCTCCTCAGCATCAGACGAACCCCCACACTGCAAGCATTCAGGAAGAGCCTCAAGACCTGGCCTCGGATGAGACAAAGCTGCTTGAAATCCCTGCTCCCCCCAGCGTCTTGAGACCCTCACGGGTGAGTAGTGCGCTTCACAAACCCCTGATTGATTGATTGAAAATCCTTGGATTTTGAGTGGGAACACCCATGCAACACCCATGTAAATGCCTCCCTGGTGCAGAGTAATGCATGCAGCGATTTGTGCTGAGTTGCATCACTTGAGATTTATGAAGCCACACAGGGCCATGCAAGGTGGCCTTGGGTGGCTTCATAAATCTCATTTTTAAGTTGCATCACTTCTGCACCATGTTGTGTTGTTCAAAAGAGACAGAACGGGGCTCATAAATATGCCCCTAAATGGTTAAGGCAATAAAATGACAACTTTCTAAAAGTACCATTTTAAGAATTGTAATTTGAAATACAACTTCACCATAATTTAGGATTTTAAATTGTGATTCCAGAGACACCAAACATGAACTGGTTTTTGCTTCCTATTTGAAAATTACACTTTTAAAATGTAATAAGGCAACTCCAATCTTATCCAATGGGAGAGATAGGCCTTACAGTAGTGGAAAATGAAGTTAAGAGTTTTTCACTACGAGGGCAAGTATATGCCCTGCTTTATAAATGCATTGCAGCCTGCCCTCAGGCTGTCCAGGGCCTACCAGAAGGGTGACATATGTTTTAAAAAGTAACTTATGGGCCTGGCAAAAGGTTTATTTTGCCATGTTGAAATGGCACTTTAAAACTGTATACACTCTGCAATGGCAGGCCTCAGACATGTTTAAAGGGCTACTTGAGTGGGTGGCACAATTGGTGCTGCAGATCCACCAGTAGTGTTTACTTTACAGGCCCTGGGAACATGTAGAACCACTTTGCTAGGGACTTATAATTAAATATGCCAATTGGGGATAAGCCAATATTACCACGTTTTAAGGAGTGAGCACATGCACTTTAGCACAGGTTAGCAGTGGTAAAGTGCGCAGAGTCCTAATGTCAGCAAAAGCAAGATCAAAACAATGGAGGAAGAAGTCAAAAAGTTGGGGGGAAGACCACTCTAAGGCTGACAGTTCTAACAATCACTTAGTTCATTTTTCTCTTGTGTTACACATAGTTAATTTTAATCATAAACATCTTCCCCAGAATCTGAACTAAACTGTTACGGTAAAAGTAATCTATTTTCATTGCAACACCTATCATTTCATAT
This sequence comes from Calotriton arnoldi, assembly GCA_963921515.1. Taxonomy (NCBI): domain Eukaryota; kingdom Metazoa; phylum Chordata; class Amphibia; order Caudata; family Salamandridae; genus Calotriton; species Calotriton arnoldi. The sequence continues at coordinate 67,319 of CAWUFW010017476.1, read as the reverse complement.
GTTTGTTCTGGTGTTACAGTAATCATTTGTCAGTAGGTAATTTCAATAGCCTTGATTCCAAACATTCAAATGAACATATACCCTCAATACATTATGAAGAGTTTCTACAAGAGTGCTCTTCAGTCATCACAACAAGCATACTGATGTAGGACATTTCGACATTACAATGATTGTAATAACTTCTTGACATTCAGATTCTATCAAATATGTTTATTTCATACAATAACCCAATAGCAATTCAAGAAGAAAATTAATGAAATGATTAAAGAAATGATCTTATTGTCATTGCAGAACAGTCCCACAGTGAGAATGAACATCTTGTGGTTATAAATGTCCTCACATTGCTTCTCTGCTACTAGAAATGGGGGTCTCTACTCTAGTTGGCAGAGGTATTGTGGCCCACTAGTAGCATTTGACTTACAGGCCCTGGTACACGTAGTGCACATTACTAGGGGCTTACCAGTAAATCAAATATGCCAATCAGGGAGAACCAATCATAATACCAGTTTTCATAGGGAGCACTTGCACTTTGACATTGTTCAGCAGTGGCAAAGTGCCCAAAGCATCTAAGCCAGCAAAATCGAAATCAAGCACAGCATCAACAATACAGGAGGTAGAGGCAAAAAGTCAGGGGAAACCACGCCAAGGATGCCAGGTCTAACATGTGTCTCCTCCAGCTGAAAAGTGGGGAGAACTACCTACCCTCTTGGGAGTTCTCATCATTAAGGGGGAAGAACCTCGACAGACCATCAGCATTGGCGTGTTCTGTACCAGGGCGGCGTTCCATCGTAAAGTCTATTCCCTGTAGGGAGATTGACCACCTCAACAGTTTTGGATTCTCACCCCTCATCTGCATCAACCATCTGAGGGGCCTGTGGTCTGTCTGAACCCAGAAGTGAGTCCCAAACAAGTAGGGTCTTAGCTTCTTCAGCGCCCAGACCACAGCAAAAGCTTCCCTTTCAATTGCACTCCACCTCTGTTCCCTGGGAAGTAGCCTCCTACTGATGAAAGGTACGGGTTGGTCCAAGCCCTCGTTGTTCAATTGTGAGAGTACTTCTCCCACACCATGCTCTGAAGCATCTGTCTGCACAACAAATTCTTTGGAGAAGTCAGGTGCCTTAAGCACATGGCAGATTTCAGGGCATCAAGAGTGGTCTGGCAGGCATCCGTCCAGATCACCTTCCTGGGCTGCTTCCTTGAAGTCAGCTCTGTCAAGGGGGCAAAAAAAGTGCCATACCCTTTGACAAACTGTTGGTAGTACCCGGTGAGACCTAAAAAGGCTATCACCTCTGTCTGGGTCTTGGGGGCTTCCAAGTCAGAATGGTGTCAATCTTTGGTTGCAGGGGCGCCACCTGGCCGCTTCCTACCTAGTGCCCTAAGTACACCACATACCCCTGCCCTATCTGGCACTTACTGGCCTTCTTAGTGAGGCCTGCCTTTTGCAGAGCCTTCAACACTTCGCAGAGGTGTTGCAAGTGTTCCTCCCAGCTGGAGCTGAACACAGCAATGACATTCAGGTATGCAGCGCTGAACTCCTCCAGTCCAGACAGTACCCAGTTGACCAGTCTCTGGAACGTCCCAGGGGCGTTCTTCAACCCAAAGGGCATGACCGGGAACTAGTAGTGCCCCTCTGGTGTTGAAAACGCAGACCTCTCTTTTGCCCCATCAGTTAAGGCAATATGCCAGTACCCAGACATTAAATAAAATGTACTGAGGTACCAGGCAGCTCCCAACCGATCAATGAGCTCATCAGCTCTGGGGATTGGGTGCGCATCAGTCTTGGTGACTGCATTGAGCCCACGGTAGTCCACACAGAACCGGAGTGCTGGAGTGGCACCGGGTGCAGCCGTTTTTGGCACTAAGACCACTGGGCTGGCCCAGGGGCTGCTTGAGGGCTCTATCACCCCTAATGCCAACATCTTGAAATCCCTGTTGATGCTAGCCCTGACTTTGTCAGCTACCCTGTAAACATTTTGCTTTACGGGTAGACTGTCCCCAATGTCCACATCATGGACACACCAAGTGGTGATTCCTGGAGTCAGGGAGTACAGGGAGGTGAATTGTCCCAGCACCTGGGGACAGTCCCTCTGCTGCTCTGGGGTCAGGGTAGGAGAAAGGTTTACCCCATCCACTGTCCCATCATGTTCCTTTGCTATCAGGAGGTCGGGAAGAGGCTCACTCTCCTCCTCCATTCCATTATCTGTTGCAAGGACCATAGTCACTTGAGACCTCTCAAAGTGGGGCTTCAGGCGGTTCACTTCACGTGCAGGACCCTCAAAGGGTTCCTGGGAGTCTGCAAGTCGACCAAGTAGGTCACCTCACTCTTGCGCTCCACCACCTCATATGGACCAGCCCATTTATCTTGGAGCCCACAAAGCTCCACTGGTGCCATCACCCACACTCTTTGTCCAGGTTGAAATTCGACCAAAGTGGCATTCTGGTCGCACCATCTTTTCATTTCTTCCTGGCTGGCTTCCGGGTTCGCCTAAGTGAGTTTCCTGAATCATTGAGTCTGGTTTCTGAAGGCCAGCACATAGCTCAACACATCTTAGGGGGTCTTACCAGGGGTTTTCTCCCAGCCCTCCTTCACCAGACTCAGAGGTCTCCTCACAGGGTGCCCATACAGTAATTCAAAGGGACTAAACCCTAAGGACTTCTGCGGTACCTCCCTATATGCAAACAACAAGCATGGTCTCATGGGTTCTGCAAGACCCTTTATCATGCTCTTCAGGGTTCAGTTGAATCTCTCAACCAACCCATTCCCTTGAGGATGGTAATGAGTGGTGAACTTGTATGTCACACCACACTCCTCCGACACAGATGTAATGTACTTCGAAATGAAGTTTGTACCACGCTCCGAGACCATCTCTCTGGGGAACCCCACACGGGAAAAGATCCCCATCAATGCACAGCCCACCACAGGGCTGTAATTGTCCTGAGAGGGACAGCTTCCGGGTACCAGGTGGCATGGTCCACCAAGACCAAGATAAACTTGTTGCCTAAGGCTGTCTTGGGTTCCAGTGGCCCCATAATATCAATGCCCACCCGCTCAAAAGGGGTGCTCACCAAAGGAAAGGGTTGGAGGAGAGCCTTACACTTCCATCCACTCTTGCTACTTGCCTGGCAAGCCTGACAGGACCTACAGTGTGTACCAACATGCCTTCTCATTTGGGGCCCGTAAAAGTGGGTGGCAAGCCTCTGATAGGTCTTGTCGCACCCCAAATGTACTGCTAAAGGTACGTCATGAGCCATAACCAATAGGAAGGTCCTGTAGCTCGCGAGTACCACATGCACACGGGCTGCACCGGGCTCAGCGACCTTAGGCTCACTATACAACAATCCATTTTCCCAATGAATCAGATGTGTGCCTGGTCTGCAGCCTGTAGCCGCAAACCATGAAGAGAGGGGCATTCCATCTGCACCTTGCAGAATTCCTCTCTGGAGGGACCCCCTTCCTACTGCCAATGGGTCTGCTCCGGTAGGTCTCCCAGTTCGGCTACCTGCACCCCTGTGGGCTCCAGGGCATCCCCCTCGGGGTCTGCTCCTCCCTGGACCGCGGGAACTTCTGGGGCTGGTTTCCCATGCCCCTGCCCTTCCTCTTCCTGGAAGGTACCTGGGCCACTGTTTCAGGCTCCAGGTCCTCTTGATGGCCCCTGCGGGCTGCCATTGACAGAGTGGTCACACACGCCCACTCAGGCAGACCCAACATCTCCAAATGAGCATGGCGTTCCACCTCCTTCCATGGGGAACTCTCCAGGTCATTGCCAAGCAGACAGTCAACATGCATGGATGGACTAAAAACGACCTTCAAGGAACCTGAGACCCCCCCACTCGAAGGGAACCTGCTCCACCTTACACAGGCGCTCAGAGTTGTCTGCAGCAACTACAGGGTGAAGCACATTGGGAATAACCTGCTCTTGGACACCCATTGACACCTGACAGATGTCACACTGGCTCCTGTGTCTATCAGAGCCTCCACCCTCCTTCCATTGATGGTCACCCACTGCCCGTATTTTTTAGTGTTCTCAGGCAGATAGAATCCCTGGACCATCTCTGTCTCTCCTAAGGAGACAAGGGTCATAGCTATTGGCTCCCAACCCCTCCCCCAGTGCTACACTTACTAACCCCAGTGACAGCGCACCAGTGGGTGCTGCTGGTACCTTGGGGCACTTGGGGTCATTCGCCAGGTGGCCCTCCTGATGACATCTATAACACCTGTGGGGACCCCTGTTATCCTGCCTGCCCCTAGAGGGCCATGGCTGTTTAGAACTGGGGGCTGGGAAACTTTACCCTGGGTACTGTTTTGGGGCCCTTGAGAGAACTCCTTTTGATTATCCCTGTCCCCCGCACTCTTCTGCTGGGGCCCTGCCCACCCTTGACTGGGTTACCCACATACCCCTTGTGAACCCTGGTACTAGTCCAGTGGTCCACCTCCTGAGCAAGCTTCCTGGGGTCAGTCAACTTGCTATCCATTAGATGCGGGCGCAACTCCGGAACACAAAGACTATTCAAGTGCTCCCATGCAATTAAGTCATACAGCCCCTTGTAGTCAGTTACCTTGCTGCCCTTTATCCAACCATCCAGTGCTCTGCAATAAAGGTTCACACACTCCACCATGTATTGGACTCAAGCTTCTTGAAGTTCCTAAACTTCTCCCTGTGCTGTTCAGGTCTGAGCCCATACCTGAGGTATAAAGCCTCCTTCATGTGGGGATAGGTCAGATTATCCGCCTTCTCCAAAGGTGTCAGGGTGTTCCTCCCAGTGACCTCAAAGTGTTTCTACAGGCCTGCCCCCTAATTCTTCTCAGGGACCTCATTCAATCTCAGTTTTGTCTCATAAGACACGAACCATGCATAAATATCTTCACCCTTCTGGTAATTTTGCACTAGGTCCTTGGGAATGTAAACCTTACCCCCTTGCACTGGCTGTGCGCTGTCACCATTTGAACTGGACTCTATTTGCTTAGCTTTAAAGTCCAGTTCCCTCCTACTCAACTCATGAGCCAAAAGCAATTTATTTTCCTCCAAAGCATGAGTGTTCTTGCTCTCCTCTGCCATCTTTTCTTTCTCTACTTCCAATTGTTTCATCTTGAGCTTCATGACTTCCAACTCATGATCTCTAACCCTTTGGTTCTCCTCCAGTTCCCTTGGAGAATATTTTCTAGAGGAATGATTGCTACCAGCCCTAGAGGCTGCTCTTCCAACAGGTAGATCCTGTGCTCTGAAACCATCCCCTGGTGCATCCTCATCCACCTCTCCATCACCTGTCTCCCCAGCCTCTCTGGCCTTCAACCAGGCCCTTAAGGCCTTCTGTAGCTCCTCCTTCCTGGAGCTGCTCTTCATGGGACAACCAAAGTCTTTGCAAAATTGTTTGAGCTGATCTACTCTGTAGGTATGCAACATTTCAATATCAAACTTCAATTCTGCAGCCTCACTCGCTGGTTTACTTTTCTGAGACACGGTGGGTGGATACTTTAGGGATCAAGCAAAAATAGAACTAAAAACACAGTATGTGGTTGCGTAGTGGTCTGCACTAAACTAGTGATGTACACCAATCACTGTGGGTCAAGTACAAATACAGGTTCAAATCCTCGCCGCTGACCACCAATGTTAGAAATGGGGGCCTCTAGTTGGCAGAGGGAGATACCTTTGTCCAAATAGGGACCCTTGCTTCTAGTCAGGGTAAGGGGGATAAACACCTTAGATAACCCCTGCTCACCCCCTCGGTAGCTTGTCACGAGCCAACAGGCTTAACCCAAAGGCAATGTGTAAAGTATTTCTACTAAAACACACAGTAACACAGTGAAAACACCACAAAAGGACACCACACCAGTTTAGAAAAATAGAATATCTTTATCTAAACTAAACAAGACCAAAATGACAAAAATCCAACATACCCAGTTAAAAATATGACTTTTAAAATGTTTCAGGAACTTGTACCATAGAAAACTATGGATGCGTGACTTTTACACAAAGTGCCTACAGTTGTGTCAAAATTCGCAAGGGCAAACAGCCGCAAGGTCGGAAACAAAGAGATGCGTCAACTCCTGAGACCTTGGGGAGGCAATGCGGCAGTCCCGCTGCACGTAGAGGAATGGTTGCGTCAAATCTGGTCTGTATGGGGAGTGATGCGTCGATTCTTCGTGGCGGTTCTGGTCTGTATGTGATGCCTAGGGAAAACTTGCTGCACAGGTGCGATGCGTGGAAATCCTGGATGCGCTGGTGATCGATGCGGTGGCATCGTGCGGTGCTGCATTGGTTTTATTCAGCTGTGATCCCTCGACGCGTCGATTCTTGCAGCGGCGACAGGCGCTGGGTCGGTTTTCACAGCGGCACAGCGATGCGTGGAAATTCTTCTCGCGCCATGGAGATGCTTTGGAAAAATAGCCGCAAGAAGAGCGATGCGTCGATTTTTGCAGTTCTTCAAGTTTCTTCTTTCTTCCAGCTCCCAAACAGCAGCAACAACCTCCAGAGGTCCAAAACTGGCATATGCACCTCTTGGCAGGTCAGAACTCACAGCAACAGAGTTCAGGGGAGATGAGGGTGAAGGCTTTGTGTCCCTGAGACTTCAGAACAGGAGGCCAGCACACACAGGCCCTTGGATATCTCCTTCAAGCAGGGAACACAGCACACAGCAAAGTCCTTCTCCTTTCTTTGGAGAAACAGCAACTGCAGGCCAACCCCACACAGCAAAGGGGCAGTACTTCTCCTCAGTCTCTCCAGCTCTTCTCCTTGGCAAAGGGTCCCCTTGAACTCAAGGAATGATCTAAAGTTCTGGGGTCTGGGCCCCAATACTTATACAGCAACATCCTTTGTTCTCTGGTGGCAGAGTAGCCCTGTGCCCAGTCAAAACCAGTTCTGTCCTCTCTGGTGCAGCTTCCTGGCAGGAGGTGGAGACAGCATTGGGGAGTGGCCCCCATGCAAATGCTGGAATGCCCTCTTGAGGAAGCGCTGGCACTGTATGTGCACCAGCGATTTCCATATTACAGAAGAGGATGCACAAGCGTATGCGGCCCCCTCTGTAATACCAAAGTGCCCCAGGGGCGCGCAAAGCGGGTGCAAATGCCTGTTGTGCCCCCGGGGCACTTCGATAATTCGGCCCCCGTTGTGATCATGCTATAAATTAGAAAGTGCAGGGAGAGGAGCACCACAGATGACTCTCAGTGTAAAATAATTACAGTAAAGATGCATACACTTTTAAGAGTTGTTGCCTGATAAGGCCGCCTGGCAGTCCCCAGCCCTGAACACTTAGAAATGCAACAAACTGTTACAGGATGTGCAAAACGCTTCATTGAACACCGCCTAAACTGTTTTTTGACTGATGCAAGAGGGTGAGCGATTTTCAGCATTTATTGTGCGCAAATTTAGTTGTGAAAATTGGGCCCAAGAAATCAAGAACAAAACACAGAAAAGCACATTTTTAAACGGATGATTCGCAGCTTGTAGTGAAGGCTCCTCTACTGTGGTGCATCCATCTTTCCAGCCCCTCTGCGCGTTCACGTTAATGATGAAATCTTCAGATATTCTCTGTCTTGAGGCATTAGAATATGTGCAGAGGGGAAAAAGACGGCCTAAACAATGTGTTTTCTTGGAGAATTCATCTGCACTGTTTTAATAAATGTCTTAAAGAGAAAAAGATTTCATATAAAAGCAATTTCCTTATTTTGCAAAGAGTTTCTTTTTAGTCAATGGTTTCTAACAACAATTTTAGATGGTGCTTTTGCTCTGCAGGTAGTCCCTCGAAAAAAACAACGTGTCATCCCCTAATCACCACGTGCCCTCAGACCTGCCAGGACACTGAAACCTTCAGGATAACCTGCAGAAAACGCAGATATACTTCCTAGGACTTAATAGTTCCTGAGAAAAGTTGACAGTACAGCAAATGGAAACCCCTTTAAGTGGATCATATGGATCTCTGGTATGATCTGTGATGTGTGAACCTCGGAATTCACAATTACTGAAGAATTACTGGGCGATTTTTCCTCTGTCCATGTTACTTTGCTACAGTCTGCTTTTTTGTATTGCTCCCAGTCAAAGGTCAACACTAATTAAGTCGATAGATAGGTTACTGATTATCTAAACTGTCAATTTAAAGAAGAAATGTACCTCAATCAGAACAGTCATAATATTTAATATTCATAGTAGTGTCAAAATAATAAAAAACACTAGTTGAATGGGTGAATATGGTGAAGTGCATTGTTTAATGTTTGCCACAGATTTAAGTAATGGTGTACTTTCCTCGGGGAATCTGAAGAAGAGAAATGAGTCAGAAAGCGTGAGCCTCACTTCACTGGCCTAGTCTGTTTCTCATCCTTGAATATTTACTTTTTTCAGGTTTCGGATTAAGATTAGGGATTTGAGGAATGGTGCCCATGTCCCTTCGTAGGCAGAGGTCATTCACGTTTCCAGCTATACAAAACTGGTCCATTGGAAGCTGTCACAACCCCCTCCTGCACCCTCTGTAGTGTGGATTGTGGCCTCATTGTCGACATTGCTAAATTAGCTTAGGCCTAGCTGCCATGATGCCTCTTTTGCACACGTTACTCCGTGACTTTTTTTTCCCAGACTCTGCTTGTGCCTATGTTCATGAGAACTGTCTACATTTCTGTCTTTCACATTTTCCGCTGTTCTCTGTAGTTTTCGTCTGCACACGATGTACAAGGTCGAAAAACAACGTCCCTTGTTATTCTGTTCTGGTCAGCCCCACGCACTTAGACATAACACGAAGCACAGCTGCACTGCTGAAATTGGAGTGCTTTTAATATCGCAATATACCTGTTAGAGGCACTTGGAGAAAAACCTTTCTAGGGAGAAGAGCTGTGCTTGTCCGATGATGTAAACCTTGCATCTAGTTCTTGAGGTATGGGGGTCCCCTGACAAAGCCCAGAGGTCTTCTATTTTTATAATAAACTAGTTACTAGCACGGGGAGGGTGGCAAGGCATTATAGTCCTTTATCCACTGTCTATATAAAATGCTGTCCCCGTTTGTATTCTATGGAATTGTAACAATGCTTACTGTTTTGTCTTTATGCATTATGCTGCTAGTACTGGCACGTGTACTGTGTCTTAGAGCACGTTAGTTGAAATAAACATTTTAAACTATACTGTGTCTCTTAATACGCACGTTGTGGACAAGTATGAGTGAGTAATGAAAGAGTGTTCTTGCTCCCGCGATTCCTGAAAGAGTCCGTGTTCTGGGATGTCTAATCATTGGTAACTTCGCTGTAGTACGGAGAACGAATGAAACACTATAGATAGTCGGATTGGGATTTTGGGCACTAAGGTGGATGGTTGGTACACCACTATACACCGAGGTCCTGTTTTCCTGCGCATAGTTCTGTATATGTGCAGAATCCCCGCAACACCTCTGTGTAGTGGGTCTAGCAAGCAGGGCCTATGTTGGATTACCCCTGTGGCGTTTAATGACTTTCTATGATACCATGACTGATATTCCCCCGAGCCCAAGGTTCTATTGCACTTGAGTCTCTGTCAAGCATTTCCCCAGTACACGTAAACCAATAGAGTACCTCACACCCTCTGTTACTAGGGCCTTGGTGTGGTTTTCCACTGTACACATTTAGGAGTGAAAGAGACACATTCGTTTCCTGGTTAATTGGTTCCATCCATTCAGTTGCACCTGCCTTTCCTAAAAGGTCAAACCATTGTATTAAGATGTGTTTTCTTCAGGGGTCGTTGAAAACCTTCCAGTTTACCATGTGCCACACATAAGCCAGCAACATTCATTGGTGTTCCGACTTGGTATATAAGCTGTGCCCAAACCCGAATCACGGCTTGGCCTTGCTACCTGCTTGAACATGCTTCACCTGTCCCTCACACCTGAAGAATCAGCCGGAATCAAGCAGTGCTCTAGTCTTCTTCAGTCCAAGCTGAACCAGTGGTTCCTGTGGTTCCAGCTCCATTGATTTCTCGGTTATCTCCGCTTCCTGCACCTCGACTCCTGTTCCCCTGCGCCTCCCTGTGTCAAGGCCTCAAGATCTTCTTCAAACTTCTGACAAACTGGAAGACAAAGCTAAGTACTTGATATCAGGTTAGTGCGCACTAATCCTTTTAACAGCGTCAGGCAAGACTGAATGATCAGCACCTTCAAGACTTTAGACATTATCCCCATGATTTCTTCCAGTGCTTCAGGTGTTATCACGCTCTGGACACTTCTTATGAACTTGGCGCTTGAACTGTAATAGCACAAGAACTAAAGATACTACTCCTGTGTTTCTCTGATGAACAGTTGTGACAAGACAAAGAACATAAGAGGGCTTGATATATGTATACGTTTAATACAGAAATCTGTGTTTCATTTTGATCCTTGGTAGTGCCAGTAACTCTAATCTGTATTTCGAGTTGATCCTTGGGAGTGACAAATATTCCAATCTGTATTTCGAGTTGATTCTAGGTGTGCCAGAAAACTCCAATCTGTGAGTTTGGTTATTCTGTTCTCATGCCGTGTTTCTGAATGAGACCTACAAGTATGGTCATTGTATAATGAGGTTTATTAATTCACAGATGGTAACTGCCTCCTCTTGTTATTTCCAGTGTATTACATCTTCAGAGAAACCAGATGTCCTAGTCCAGTGCATATCAACCTTACAAACACTGATGGTCTCGGGAGTGCCAAGTCCTGTTAAGCAGTGTTGCATGGCTGCTGAGCAGATCCAGTACTGCGTTTCACTTTTCTTTTTTTATCCCATTCCCCTTCCCCCTGGGGACAGTGTGTGTTTGAGGGTTTCAGTTCCTTAATATGCACTGTCCTTGGGAGGGATAGGAGGTTCAGGATCGGTTCCTGTATCGTTTCTATGGTTGGGACCAGGTGAGTGCATGACAGAAGGTTGGGGTTGTGGGGGTTAAGGTTGTGGAGGTTGAGAGTTTGAAGGCTGGGTTTGTGGGTCTGTCGATAGTGCAGATGGATGCTGTCCGGATTTGTGGGTGGTATAAGTATTTTGTTAGTGTGACTAGCATGGGCTAGACTGGTTGTTGTGGTGCCTTGGTTGATCTGCCAATATGCCTTAACCTTGCATGTCGACATTGACACTTATTTGTTATGACCTTTATCGTCTGCATGGACAAGACATGTTGCTTTGCACTATTCCACCTCCATAAACATAGAAGTTCCCATGAAACTTTGACATTTATCAATGTTCTCCAAGACATAGGTCATCCTCTCAGTCAATGAGGGGAATTATTTCTGATGTATATCAAAGTCACCTACGCTCACGCCTGTGTCATAAATATTCCCGAACACAGATGACTGTTGTTGAAAAAATCTTACCTTCCCAGATGAATGGATTGGAGAATATCGCATTCCTCCACCCCCGGTGTGTGTAGATTGTACATCATGGAGATGGTTATCATCTAAGAGCGTGTGGGGAGAGAGCAATGACTGGAGGAGATGTCTTCTTCAACAGAAGGGTCCTCTCCCTCAAACGATTGAGAGAAGACTAGAGATACATTTGCATGGAAGGGTGCACAATGGAGTCATCTGAGGGACCTGTTAGTTGAAGGATGTGTGGAGAGAGTACTGAATGCCTGGGGCAAGTGTCCATGGCTGCATAGCTGGTGGCTGCAGATTTACAGTCTTCAGTAGAGTCGTTGGAGGACGACTGTGGGCTAGGTGTGACGTAGTATTGGAGGATGGATCCTGGGTTGGGCCAACAATGCTCTTCTTCTCTTCAACGGAGGCAGCTGTTGGGATTGAATCTTGAAAGATGGTTGGATTTTCTGATGGGAATGCCCTCCATCCCCTGCTGGTGGATTGTGCAGCATCCTTGGTAATCTGTCTGTCCTCATGACCTACAAGAAAGAGATTAAAGAAGGTACAAGTAAGACAATAAACATTTTGCAGACACCATCACCAGCCTTGTTTTGCAATAGCTGTCAGCAATAAGTCAAACTGTAACGTAGACCCATGACAGAGTACTAAACCATAAAAGGTTAGTAATTACTCCATGTAGGAACCTACAAATGATATGTGATGGCATCTCGTCTTCTCTGTGTCACAGATTTTTCCTTTGTTGGTGGGCCGCTCAGTGTCAGCTGATAAAACAGTGTTCTGGAAGACTGTTAGTATCTCCTCCCCTAATCCAGCACCTAGAGAACAAAATGATGGTAAAGTCAAGTTACAAAAGAATGAGACATGAGGATAGCAGTGTTTTGTAAACAAATTATGCAAATGCAGATAAATATACATGAGAATTGTTATATTCCATTCACAAGGATAAAACGATCAAAGAGCATACATTGTTTAGAAATGTGAAATTATGCTGAGAAGGTTTAAATAATGTAATACGGTTGCAGATGTAAGAGTGTCACAGACTTATCTGAAAAAACGGATGGTAGAGTGGCTATTTTCTGGTGCCAGGATATCCTCTGATGTCATCAGAGGTATTGTTCACAAACTTGACATCACGGGCTGTTTTATAATTGCTGACAAGAGAAAGATGTACAGTAGAAATCAAAACACAAATAGTAGGAATGTACCATTATATGTGTTTCATCTACAGTAAATAAAGTCCACTTTTGGATGCTATCAACGGGGATAAAGGTGTCATTGTGCTGACATTGCAATGATATGTCATGTTGTTAGGTACATTGACAACGGATATCACAGTCAATGATTGAGTACAACAGGGACATGATTGGATAGACAGATGGTTGACGTGAGGCATAAACATATCCTTTCACAGGAAGTTGCAGAATATACAGTTGAATATGTTGATCTGTGGATACAGACATGTGGCCTAACATTTTGACTATTAGACCTGTTGTTCAAAGTATGAATTTTGTCCAAATAGATTACAATTAAATATACATATTCTCTCAACTCTGTAGAGAGAAGTATGGTTAAACACAACACAAAAGGGCAGGTGATAAACTTACCAGCCCAAACCATCCGTCTGTACTCTACGGCCAGTCTAGGTAATAGTGCAGTACTAAGAGCAGTAGAGGTACTGATAGGGGGTGGATGGGATAACAACACAAGTCCTTTAATGTAGAATATCACAAACTGGATGCACCTATTATAGAACCTTACATAAAAGTGCAAGTTAGAGTTGAGTAAATTGAGTTAACAAATTGAAACACAAGACATTAATTATATAGTTATGTTACAATAAATAATTGCTTACATGTTTAACATAGTGTGGTTATAAGATTGCTAGCATTGTGACATACATGTGTGTGTCGAAGAGACATATTTGGAGATGTATCCTGTGTGTCACCCTGCCACAATTGTAAGTACTTCTGACCCGGCTGCTGCAAACAAAGTACAAGTAAGTGGAATTGTATGAGAGAAAATAATAGCTTGTGGAAATTAACAATAAGAGTTTATTCCTTAAAAGGAGTTTTAACTGTGCATGAGGATTATTTATGTGATGTTAAATAACTGTGTAGGTTTGGGATACAATAGAGTGGCATGCATGATTATAATACCATCGGTTTGAACTGAGGGGTTTACAGTTCTTGCCTGTGCTGTGGAGCTATTAGTAACAAGGAGCACAGATAGGAGATCAGAGTGCAGAGTGAACGCATGTTTCTCAAGGAGAGTGAGATGGAGGAGGGATCTAGGTTCGCCTTCAGAAACAGCCTTTGCCACCTGTTTCCTGGAGAACTTCTCATTTACCACCTCCACTGAATGAATAAATGAATGAAATGGCATTTGTATAGCGCATGGCTACCCGGGAGCATACCAGCGCTGAGCAGTGAATAGAGGAAACAGAACCCTAAGGGAAGAGCAAGGTCTTTAGCTGTTTTCGGAAGGCAAGATGGTTAGATTCCCTGCGAAGATACCGCGGTAGAGTGTTCCAGAGCTTGGCGGCATTATACGAAAAAAGCCGACCTCCACTTCTGGCTTTCTTGATCCTGGGGACCACTACTAGATGGAGCTCGTCAGAGCGCAATTTTCTGTTTGCCCTATAGGGGTGAATCATGGCTGAATTGATCGGTGGCCCGTTCCCTTGCAGGGACTTATGGACAACGCAGAGGGCCTTAAAGCTAATTATCTCCTGCACCGGAAGCCAATGGAGGGAGTGTAGCGCGGGCTTTGCTGAACAGCGATTGGGGACTCCCATCAGCAATCTAGCTGCACAATTTTGTACAGTCTGAAGTTTTGTGACCACTGAGTTTGGGGAGCCTAAATATAGAGCGTTGCCATAATCTATCCTTGAAAGTATTACACTATTTTAAAAGAAATTGTTGGGAGTAGGTAATAGTTGAGGCTTACTTTTTTAAAGGCAGCCCCTTTTCCTATAAGGAAAACAGGCTGCTTTTAAATAAAAGTTTACTTTATTTAATTGTGATCACAGAAATGCTGTTCTGATTCTAGCAGGCTGCTATCCCTGTGATGGAATCCAATCGGAGTAAGTTACAATTTGCAATGTACCTCATTAATATTCATGGGAATTTAGTGAACCAACCTATTAGCACTTAGATCAGTTTACAAAATTCTACACTGATCACAAATATACTGGTCGCAACTTGCAACTAGTATTTTGCAACCATGTTTTGATCTTCAGGCCCAAATCTTTTGTGCTGTCTGCAAGGAACTCAGGGGCATATTTACCAGCCCCTATCGCCACAGGAGCATCACTTTTTAAGACGTTCCTGTGGCGATAGGGGCTTTGACTTATTCACAAGGTTGCGTTAAGCCACTTAACGTGGCATAACACCACCTTGTATATAAGGCCCCCTTTCACTCTATACTTAGTGTGAAAGGGGTGGCAATGGGTGTTGCGGTGGGCGTTCTGCCGAAACACCCATTGATTTTGATGCTGCCCCATATTTACAAGGGTGGCATACATATGGGGCATTGCCAAAATTAAGACCAGGGAAAACCTGGTCTTAACATGGCAAAACAAGAAGAAATGCTATGTTTCCTCGTTTTTGCTGTTTCTGAGCGGCATATGTACAAGGACTGGCGATAACTATCGCTAACGCCAGTTAGCAGCAGTTTTTTCATCGCCGCTTACCGCTGAAAACTATTGCCAGGTTAGCGGCGTATTTACAAGCCGTCGCTACATGGCGATAGTATCAGGGATCGGCGATGAAAACTGCCTCTAACATTAGCGCGATGGTGATAGGAATTCCGGCGTTAGCGGGCAAAATATACCGATAGGCCCATTAGTGGCAAAAAAAACTCACGTTAGTCAGCCCAACGTGAGTTTTTTTACGTCTAATGCAAAAAATAGCCTATCTGCAACCTCCAATAGAAAATAGGCATAAAAACCAAAAAAATGCGGAATGTAGCAGCCAGGGCCAAGTGCAGCACACATCAACAACCCCTGCAAGCCACCCAACATCCAGGATGACCAGGATGAGAGCCTGGATGCCTCGCTGGTCCTGCGTCTGGAGCCTGGATGCCTCGCTTGACCTGTGTCTGGAGCCTGGATGCCTCGCTGGACCTGCGTCTGGAGCCTGGATGCCTCGCTGGACCTGCGTCTGGAGCCTGGATGCCTCGCTGGACCTGCCTCTGGAGCCTGGATGCCTCGCTGGACCTGCGTCTGGAGCCTGGATGCCTCGCTGGACCTGCGTCTGGAGCCTGGATGCCTCGCTGGACCTGCGTCTGGAGCCTGGATGCCTCACTGGACCTGCGTCTGGAGCCTGGAGTGGAATGCGGAGGAGCTGTGGAGTCGATGAGCCGTGGCGGTAGACATTGAGGCGCGATGATCGCCTGTACCTGGTGGGGAAGTCTGGCAGGTCGCATGGAGACACGTTGCTGACCTGTGTGAGAAGACCGCCTTGCACCCCTTGGAGCTGTTAATGGTAGAGGCACTCCTACGCACCAACGTAGAGAGGTCTGCATCGCATACTACGATCCACCACTACACCGGGGTGCACAGAGGGGATTACCAACGGTGGGTGCCACCTCTCTGCATCACAGGCCGGATGATGTTGGGCTGGCCGGACGCTGTGGAGGATGAGGGCCCTGAGCTGCGCCGAACTTGTGTGGCGGGAGCGCTGCAACTTCGCGCCTAAGGGGGCCCTGCTGCATCAGCTGCATCAGCTGCATCGGGAGGTTCACCAGCGGACTTGGCGGCGACTGCTGTACCCAGACTTGTGAAATCTCACCTGGCTGAGGCTCCTGCTGGCTGAGTCACAGATTTGGGGAGAGTGCAGCGGATTGCGCCACGGTGTCAATGTCCAGGTAAGTAGAAGGTGGGACGCGTAGCGCAGGAGGCCCAGGGGCCGAATCGCCGAGGCCTAGCACACGTAGATGACGCACCCCTAGTGGCGGCTCATCCGCTATGGCGGAAGAGCGTCGCCCCACTGCCTTCAAGCAGTGCAGAAGAGGAACAACCATCACATGATGATAACTTACTGATGTAATCGTGCTATGTTTTCTTTGCGGGTGGGAGGGTGGGTAGGACTGCTACAAGCACGGAGCAGGGCCTGGGCGGATTGGCATGCCCACTCAAGTGCGCAGTGACTGTTTGGTCGGCCCGCTCAGGCCGCACAAAGCATTCATGCGCACTGTCCTGTTAGCAATGCAGCCTGCATGGAGAACATGCCCACACCTCCTGCCCCTGGCTGAACGCCTCGTCCCTGCGCCAATGACCAATCCCAACGCCGCATTGCAGCATTGTGATTGGCTTAGGGGAGTGAGCCTGGCTGCCTACTTACTGTTCCTGGAAGCAGACTCAGGAGAGCAGGAGCAACGAAGACATGGGAACCGGCATCGAGGTAAGATTTCCCTCATTTAAATATTTACAACACCCGCTCACACACACACCCCCGCGTCCACACCCCATCCAGTGTTCTTTCCGGCCTTTTCCACCTCCCAGCTGTCCAGTCCCCCCGGCAGCACTTCTCAATGGCGGCCGGTGTGTGGCCATGCGCAGCGGGTGTACCACTGGTGTGCCAAAGGTATATATGAAGTTACGACCATACCATTACATCGCATCCTATTACAATGCATACTAATACTAGGCATATTGCAACAGTAGGGAAGGTGTTGCATAGCGGAGATGTAAAAATTACTATTCTCACTTCAGTGAGTGCAACCCTAAAACTAACCATTGCACCCCAAAGCAAACCGTGGACCCTAAAATTCATCTGTGAGCCCCCAAAACACACTCTAAAAATCATATTTGACCCAAATGCACACCCCAAATTTCATATTTGACCCCAAAACACCCCCCAAATTTCATAATTGACCCCAAAACACACCTGAGTTTCAAGAATTGACCCCAAAACACACCTGAATTTTCATAATTGACCCCAAAGCACACCCCAAATTTAATCTCAACACACGAAACCCATACCCACCCTAAAACTTAAAAATACTCCATTACTGACCTCACAATGCTTTGTAATGGAATGCGATGTAAAGGCACCTGCATGGTTGCAGTAGCGTTGTAAAGGCATTACGATGTAATGCCTGCGTTGTAATGGACGTCTCCCGTGCCAAAGGCAAGCCATAGGCAAGCCCGTCTGCGTCCGTCTGCGTCCGTCTGCCCCTGGACTGCGCTCAGCACCAAGGACCCTTCCTCTCGGACACTCCACCGCTACGATGCCAGCACCCTCCTCACCATCAATGCTGGACGCCACATCGCCTGCTAGGACCAACTTCTGCTCCGGACCGGACATCTCCATCGCCATCACTGACGGCTACTGAATTACCCGCAAGGACCACCCCAACCCTCCAGGAGGAGGCATTGCCATCACCTACAGAAGCACACTCCGACTGACCACGCACTCTAATGACCCAACGGTGACCATGGAGCACCTCAACTCCCAGATCCGGACCAACCCCAAGCCCATCCTCTGCTGCACCCTCATCTTCAGGCCCCCCGGCCATGGCCCCCATTCTCCGATACCATTGTAGACCTCCTTGCACCCCAGGCTCTCCCATCCACCGACGACATCCTACTCGGTGAGTTCAAGTTCCACCTGGACAACCCCAGTGACCAGAACACCACCCCCTCCTGGGGAATCTCACCAACATCAGACTCAAGCAGCTAGTCACCGCAGCAAGCCACATAGCAGGGCACACGGTCAAGCACGTCTCCTCTGCCAGCGGGAACTTCAACTTCAGCCACACCACGGACTCTCCTGGACCGACCATCATTGTATACATCACGTCTTCACCATGCCCACCGTACACCACCGCCATCATCGCCCCCCTCGCAGCTGGATCAAGGCCACCGAAGAACATCTCGTCAACTCCCTCAGCACCACCACTCCGCTAACGCTTACAGACGATGACACTGCAGTGCGCAACCGCCACACGTTGGATCTCCAACTGCTCCGACACCCCGGCACCCCTCAAGAATGGACCAGGCAAAGCTAGCACCATGTAGCGCCGTATTTGCAAAGTGACACATGTAGGCATATGCGTAACCTTGTGAAGCCCTGTGCCACATCATACCTGCATCAGGTATGATATATGCAGGGTGTGCGTTCACAAGCGACAAGGTCTCATAGGAGTGGCACAGTGAAATCCCTCGGATTTCACTGCGTCTATTGTAGGATGGCACTGCGTCAGTACCTTACGCCTGCCATCAGGCAGGCGTAGGGTGATGAGGTGCCACAGGGATAGGCTGGCCCCATGCATTGCTGGAGTTGCGTCATGCTTGTGACACAACAGCAGCAATGCGTGACATTAGCGCAGACAGATACGTCAGGATTCCAGACGTATCTGTCATTACTTGCGTCATGGAGCGCTGTCCAGTGAAAACAGCGCATCCATGGAGTCGCAAGAAGGGCGTAGTGAAAAGCTGTCTTGTCGCAGCGCTGCAACACTTTTCATGAATCTTATTGATGGTGCACATTCCTGCCCTGTAGTTTTGTCGCAGAGCAGCGCAGCAACATTGCTTGCAGCGCTGTCCAGCACCAAAACCTGCTGACATGAGGCCCCAAGTGTTATCTCCATTTTTAAGACCAGCTATTTTCTGGTCTTAAGTCCCAGCCGCTAACGGGCTTTAGCGGCTGTTTTTTTAACGTATCGCGGGTCCGGGCGATCATTGTAAATATCGCGAAGTGGGGTTAGCGTGCGTTTTTGCACGTGAACGCCTACCTTGCATTCATTAGCGATAGTTATCGCTAACATAGGTGGCGATGCTGGAAACGGCCGGTATCGCCAGAAATCTGTCGCTAACGGCAATTAGCGACAGCTTGTTAATAGGGCGATAAAAATATCGCCGCATTAGCGGCAGAAAAGTGCCGCTAACGCGGTGTTAACTCCTTGTACATATGCCCCTATGTGTGGTGCATTATGCAGCACACATAGAAACAGCAAAACACCATGAATGATGGTTTATGTGCAGGAAGCTGTCCCTTCCTGCACATAAACAATCATCACAAAAATGACGATTTGCAACTTCTATGTGTGCTGCACAATGCAGCACACATAGGAGTTACAAATCGCCATTTGTGATTGAAGGGACACCTTCCAGCACATAAACAATTATTCCACCAACGCAGGCACCCTTGCACTATGGTGCAAAGGTGCTTGCATTGGCGCTAGGCAGCTTAATTTAGCACCAGGGCTAGGGGAAACGCAGGGGTGAACTGTATCTTTGTAAATACGGTGCATCCGTGCGTTTTCAAAATGGCAGAGTGTGGCATTAGCAAGTTTTGCTTAACGCCACGATCCATCATTCTGTTGTACATATGCCCCTCAGTGCCTTGCTAAAGAGTTAATTTAGACAAAATGAAAATACCAATTGAAATAAATAAAAATTACGAAAGCAACCATCTGTCAATAGTACACACACAAGGTGAATATTTAGAAAACTTCTGCAAGTTGAATTCATCGATTCGGTCCTAAATAAATACCTTTGTACTAAACAAATTTAAAACAGAGGTCTCAGATAACAAAACAAATGCTGCGGACAGTGCTCTGATGAGTTGCAGATTTTGTTTTTCTTTGAAATGATGTACAGTTGGCGTTTCCCAAAGATATCTGAAGCTGCACACAGAGACACATCATTGAAAGAAAAACAAAAGTGCAGGACACTCTCACAACACTCACAAATATATCAGCATGAAAAGCATCCATGAATCGCTTCCCACAAACATCAAGCAATCAATTTCAATTAGAACACATCCAGGCTCATGATCTTAACACTTGTGGAAACAAGCACATTGTATGTGCAGAAACATTTAGTAATCTATTTCAATTAGAAACAAATACAGCATTTTCCTAAAGCAGTGAGAGAGAGAACAAGCAGAACTGAACCAATCTACTCCCCAAAAGCGCGCACAACAAAACAAGCATTTGCAATGCAATCGGTCTCGCATTTGTGAAAGTTAGAGCTGTTTGCGTTGTAAATGATATTGTTTTTTACTTATGTTTTTTGTTTGGAGTGGAGTGGATGTTTGTTGTGGAATTATGTGGTTTGAGTTGGAATTGTTAGCTGTGGAAGTGTGTGGGTGGAATTGTGTGGTGTGTAGTGTATTTGTGTATTGAAAACAAGTGGAATGGTGACTCCAAAGGGGTTAGAGGTGTGTAAAATAGAAAGTTAGATTGACAGTGATACGTAGTTTGTGTATGAAGTGGTGAATAAACTCTAGATAGAGTAGTAGAAAGAGTGTGTGAGAAAGAGAGAATGAAGGGGAGAGAATGTTATAAACACAAAGAGGCTGCTTTTGTGTATGCATAAGACACCGAAAAAAGAGGAGGAGTGTGTGTATTGACGTTTTTTTTTGTGTGAAAAGTTATGGTAAAAAAAAACTCTGCTGAAAGACTTGAAGTGAACCAAAAAAAGAAATGCTGGGTGAGGGTGTGTGTGTGCAATGGAATTATGTGGATAGTAATTATGTGGTATTAAGTGTAGTGGACTTATGTGTAGTGGTATTGTGTGTCATGGAGTGGCATGTATTGTGTGGGGTTATGTGGTGTGGTGTTGAATTATGTGGCAGTATGTGGAATTGTGTGGTGTGGATTGGATGTATGTGGAGTGTAGTGGAATTATGTCATGGAGTGGAATTTTCTGTGGTGGAATGGAATTGTATGGAGTTGAATTGTGTTGTGTGGAATTGTGTGGCACTGAGTGAAAATATATGGAGCGAAATTATGTGCCATGGTGTGGAGTGCATTTATGTGGAGTGCTGCTATGTGGCCTGCAGTAGATTTATTTGGAGTGCAATTATGTGGTATGGAGTACAGTGTAATTATATTGTGTGGTATGGAATTTTGTGGTGTTGAATTGTGTGGTGCGGCATTGTGTGAAATTGTGTGGCATGGTGTGGAATTATGTGGAGTGTAAAAATGGGGCAGTTGCAAAGTTGAATTTTGTTGAATGTAAATATGTGTTTTGGAGCGGAGTGGATATATGTGGAGAGCAATTATGTGGCGTGAAGTGTAATTATTTAGTTTGGAGTGCAATTATGTGTAGAGGAATTATCTGGAGTTGAATTGTGTTGCGTGGACTGTAGTGGAATTATGTTGCATGGAGTGGTATTATGTGAAGTGGAATTATGTGGCATGGAGCCGAGTGGAAATTTGTGGAGTTGAATTTGATGGATTGTCAGTAAGTGGCATGTAGTGGAATGAGGTGGAGTTGAATTGTGTGGTGCGGAATTATGGGATGTTGAATTGGTTTGTGTAGTGGTATTATGTGGTGTGCATTTCTGTGTTGTGGAATTGCGTGGAACATAATTGTGTGGCATTGTGTTGAATTATGTGGACTTGATTGCTTGCTTTCTTCATAAGCCAGCTGTTTGCGGGACACAGTGTGTATCAGTGGACTATTTTGCCCAGTAATGTCTGCGGGCCCTAGATTGCTGTTGACTTGGAGTGCGCTAGGGCCAGAGTTACCAACTTTGGAACTGGGGAATCAGGTTCAATTCTTAGTGTTGACTCAACATCCTGTGAATCCCCATGAGTGCACGTGGTCAGTGTCAACATTGTCACAGTAAGAAATCAGTGGCCTTCCTTTAGTCCCCTCCAACAAAGGATTACCTCAGCAGAGAAATGCCTCATTCGCATGACTAAAGAATAAATACAATTTAAGAGATGATTTTTACATGGCACCCGCTGTGTGCTGCCGCACCTCTCTCCAACTACTCAGTAATTCTGTTGAGGTGGGTGAATTCGAGACTTTGAATCAAGACTTTGAATCGAGACTTTGAATCTGAGACACTTTGGCTCCTGTTAGAGGAATGGGGAAATAAGGAAAAAACAGACAAGGGGGCCTGTTTGTGTTGCATGGTTCTCCTTGGCAGGGGAGTGAGGAGGGAATGGGCTGTAAATCCACACGTGCTGCGAGTCTGTGGACTCAGACATGAAAGAGTTTGTACTGCAGGGTTGGCTATAGCGCTGGTGGCCCCTGGTGCAACAATTTTTGGCTCCCCCACACCCCATGACTGCCTCCTCCGATTCTCTCACTTTCACCGGGCAAAAGTGCCCCTCATCTCTCTAATCATAAATGATTGCTAAACGTGGCGCCCCCACCTGAGGTCAGTGCCTCTCCACAGGCCAGCGCCCAGTGCAGCCTGACCAGCCACACTGCCCTAAAGGCGGCCCTGTTGTGCTGTGTGGTATGACAAGTGACCCCAATTATTTCTCTGTTAAGAGTTTACAGGCCTAAAAACAAAACTATCTCAGAAGAATGAAAGGTAGCGTTGGCCCTGCAGGATGCACACAAATCTCCCTCCACCTTACTCAGAGTGAGGTATTGGTTTAGCTGAGATTGACGGGACTATAAACTAATAGACTGGGCTCAGGTGGGAAGGCGCACTGTAAAGTTCTGAAAACAAAACAATTGAAGCAAACGCATATTTGAGATCTGAGAACCATAAGGAAGAACGTTTAAGGGCTTTCTCTGAAAGTCTCTCACACACATGAACCAATATGTGTAAATATGGCACTTGGAAGGGGATAAGAGAGTTTAAATTTGATCAGATCATCTTGCAGGAGAGTTGTCCTTTACCGCGCAAAGACAGCACTGAGTTCATGAAATGGAACATTACACAAAATAACATGGAATTATTACAGTGTCCCCCTCCCCCACAACACATCAATTGTGCCTATCTGAAAGTATTCTTTGATTACGTTAACCAAACATCTACCAACTTTGTCATAACAAATAACTGCACAGATTAGTGTTTTTTTAGTAAAATTAAAACATATTCTGCCATTCGAACTGGTATAAATAAAACTTTTATTTAAGCAGAGCATGAGAGGAGAGAAAAGTTGGAAGAACATTCCATTGAGAGAAGAAAGAAAGGCATCTTCACAGAGAGCAAAAGACTGCGAGTGGGAGAGAGAAAGGTGGGTTTGAAAAGCTCAGAATGGATACAAGGGAGAAATTGTGGTCGTGAGAAAGAGACTAAGATGGAGTGTTTGTGGTTGGCTGGGGCACCGAGGATAGTGTGTGTGATAAGAGTGAGAAAGTGGGAAGGAAGAATGAGGTGGCGTATAAGTGTCAGAGATTTAAAGGGATAATACAGAGTGAGAAAGATCAAAAGCATGCAAGAGGTTGAGTGGAAATGAAGATAGTGTGCGATAGATACAGTGAGACAGAAAAACGATGGTGAAGGAGAAGTGTGTGTGTAAAATAGAAAGCATGGTAGTGTAAGAATGGAAATGAGCAAGAAAGTGTACATGTGAGAAAGAAAGGAGAGGGACATATGTCTGACGACAGTGCAAGAACTAGTGTGCGCGCATAACAGCTGAACACACACCCTCCCCTGCTACCTCACTAAATACAGTTGGCAGTAAAGTTGAACTATTATTTGCTGGCTTTCCCTGGCCAGTGGGAGCATGAAAGCCACATTCTTGGGTATTTCCTAATGCACTGCTTTGCACTAACAATGCACAATAATTGCAAGTGCCACCACGGTAGACAGCCGGCCAAAATAAACCCAAGCCTGTTATCACAGTTTACTGCCAAACCCAATCCAACACCTAATAACCCTGCCCCGCTCCTACCCCCAATGCACGGAGCAGCATCAGACTAAAATGTGTATGTGCACCTCCGAGACAAGAAAGCAGCCGCCAGAGTCCCCCGCCTTCTATGGTGAAGAGAGGTATTTATTGACACATATGTGAGGAGCAGCTGTTATAAAAACAAGTAACAGAAAAGCAGTAACCCACTGACCTATTTAAATTGTATGCATTTTGTGTTCTGCAGGGTACACTTTATTTGCAGGTGGCATATTAACCCTCTGCTACCTTGCAATGAGTCAAAACGTCTTCCACTAGACAATTCCATCTCTCCAGCAAGAACATTAATCACTGGAGTTATCTTTACATTTGTATTGTCTGGAATTGCTTGAGGCCAGGAATGTGTCAGCGAGTGCTTTTAAAAGCAAAATAAACTCGAACACAGCCCCTCTGCTCTGAAGTCTGAAGTTAGTATCCAGCGGGATCACACCACCCTTGTGCCGGCCCTGCGTTCTTGTTCTGCATTTATTTAATGTACTACATTCAAATGCACATTTACAGGGAACATTCTTCCAGAAAGAAACATTTTGGCCTCAGCGCTAAACCAAGAGCAGAGACTTCCAACCCCTCAGCCAGCAGCCAACCACAGACTTACAACCACAATAATTAATAGCTTGCATTCCAAGCCAGCCTGGGCGCTGTCTTTAGGAAGAATGCCAGCCACATGGAAGGTACTGAGAGGGTTAATGCTGCAATAAAATGTAAGCAGCTACGGATCTGAGCAGCCACAGTGTAACACGAGGTTGAAAACATAAAATAGTCCCCCCAAGAACAGATCAACAGAACAAAGTGTAATGATATTGTACTAAGTCCCTGCTCCTTGATGGAAAAAGGAGGGACAAAGAGGCAGGACTGGCCACTAGTAAGCAAGGATTTTTAAAGGACATTGAAACAAACAAATGAGAAGCAAGGAATGGCATTTGGCCCACAGAGATATATATATATTTTTTTTTTACAGAGTTTTATATAGCGCAAACTTGACCCGAATCGGGTGTCAGAGCGCTTTACATAGCACCAATTGCATTACATGAGGAAATATTCTTTTTTTTTTTTTTGTGCTAGGCACGGGGAGATTAAGTCATTTGCCCAGAATCACAGGATGTTCAGCGTCATTGCCGAGACTCGAACCCAGTTCTCCAGATTCGAGGTCGACCACCCTAGCCGTTAGGCCAACTCCTCTCTCCGAGAAGTCGCAAGCTTACGCTCGACCTAAAAATGGCATTCATGTTGAAACACGAATTTAACCTAGTTTCTTTGCGGTATCAGGCCAGGTCCTCCCACTTTCTAGAGGAGTAGAAATGCTTGTCCCAGGAAGAGTACAACGTGTGGTGGACTCAGAGTGCACTAAAGAACGTATCAAAAAGACTGTAACATCAGTTCTTAAAAAATAAAGCAGCGATAGGTAATTTTCAGCCTGCCACACTACCATCAAAATAAATCACTAGAAATCTGTGCACATCTCATCATTATGAATGAGAGGTAGTAAAACCTCTCAGATACATTTTATCTCATAGTCACAATATTTCACTGAGTGGTTCACTGAGTGGTTGTGGTAACGATTTCTGAGTTTTTCCGGTGGAAATAACATGCGGAAATAGTATCTGCATGGGTAAAACCGAACACCTAGCATATCTACGTTCTAAAGCACGTACTTGCAGATGACAATTCTATAATAAGCTTCAACCACCACTGTATAGGTGTTAGAAACTTATTGAAACAAGTAGACACTACGTTGAGTCGCCCCAAGGTGCTCGCAGGCATAGATCCACTGACAACACCCCAGCATTCTATAGAATTCCTGCACCCACATATTCTAAAGAGGAACCTTGGTACATTAGAACCTTGGTAAAGAAACCAGCATAGCATGTACACACATACCAAAAAGACTACAAGAGTTTTCTTCTTTTTTTTTTTTTTGTTTAAGCACCCCGCAACTGAAAAAATGTCAATACTTAAATAATAATGTGGAAAACATTCCCATATAAACAATAGCATTTCAACTTAAACAAGAATACAGTGCACAACTCTCCTCAGTAACACAAACACGTCACTGGCGTAAAAAAAAATATTGAGAAAGAATAGGGATTATCTATATCTCAAAGGTAAATTGTGGCATCTCACACTCCTGGGCACCTGTGATAGAGGAAGTGGAATACTTTGCTTTTGATTTCCACCATTTCTCCTACGTACACATGATTCTGGGCATAACATACTTTGCCTCTTTTACCATCAACTGGACACACATGTTTCTGATTGACTGGAATTTTAGCTACCTTAGCCACATTCCACCAATGGCGTCCCATTACCCTAACAGCACTTCCGCACACTTTATCCACAACAAAAGGATCACAAAATCTTGGGCCACCTTTCATGACAAAACCAGGTCTCCTACAACAATGGATTTTTCTTTTACACCTTTTCTAAGATCATAGTAAATTTTTTGTTTTTGCTGAGCCTCTCTAATGTTGGACTTAACCAGGGAATCTACAATTTCGTTAGATGACTGATTCCTCAACAAACTCGATATCTAAGCAGGTCTAAATTGAGTCGCAGGCTTTCTGCCATTAAGTGATTTAAATGGTGACACACCTGTGGATGAATGAGTTGTGGTCGCGTAAAACCACTACATAGTTTGAACAGTTGCAATGATCACACACTTATTAGACAATGACCATTGTATACACTCTACTAAAACATAATTGAAGTGCTCAATGAGGCCATTGTTTTGTGGCTGATATAGAGAACTCTTCAAATGCTTGACAGAATAGCTTTCAAAAAGTCCTCTACATGAGCTGACACAAACTGTGCACCGTTGTCAGAGACTCTCACCTCTGGGAATCCTTCACAAATGAAAATATCTTTTAGAAATCGGTTTTAGAATTAGGCTCACTTACAAACTTGACATGAGGCCACTTAGAGTAATAATCCATGAGCACATAAGCATATAGTGAGGAAGGGCATTGAAGGGCCCCACCAAGTCAATCCCATGTTTTTGCCAAAGTCTTGAAGGGCATTGTATTGGTGTTAATGGCGGAGTAGAAGTTTTCAAATATTTATCGCATGTAGCACACACTACACAGATTTTACCAATAGATCAACTTTCCTATCCATTTGTGGCCACCAACATATATACATACTCTGCGTTTAGTCACAGTAGCACCTAAATGTTCTTCATGTGCTTTTTAAAAAATCAGGTTTGTAAGACACTCTGGAGGTACTGGTTTGTCCGATCTGATGATTAAATCATCTTCTATGTTCAATTCTTCAAAAACTTAGCAATATGGGTGCGCAAACATATTCACCTCTTTTTCTCTAGGCCAACCCTCCACTATATAACTGGCTGCTGTATTTAAAACTGTATCACTGTTGGTGGCATTCTTCAATTCTACTTCTGAGAATGGAATAACATTTTCATCCTCCACAGCCACAATCAAACAACACTGATGTCCGTAGTTATCACTGTCCACAATCTTTTCTTTGATGGGAAGCCTTCGTAGATAATCTTCTCTCATATTGCTTCCCCCTGATATGCGAACTACATCAAAAAGGAATTGGAGTAAACTAGCCGCAAATCTCGCTAGCCTTGGCATACTGGATTTGGCATTGATACCAATGAGAATCGCACTCAAGACTTTTGATCCATTTGCAGGACAAATGCCTGCCCCATAGGTACCTCCTAAACTTTTCAATGGGCCACCAGCAAGCTAAGATCTCTTTTTCCACTACAGAGTAGTGGATTTTGGTGCCCCTGAGAACCCTGGAAGCAAAGCCTATGGTGAGTTCTTGATCTCCAGACTTCTGTGATAGCACTGCACCCAAATCTGAATTGCTTCTACCAACCTTCAAGCAACAATTTAGGTTGTGATCATACACTTTGAGCACCCACACATTAGACAATATTTCTTTTTATATCTGTGAATGTGGCAACACAGTCTGAATCCCAGAGAAAATCTATACTGGCCTTAAGTAGATTCCGAATGGGTCTGGCCTTGGACGTGAACTCTGGAACGAATCGTGAATAGAATTCACAAAGACCCAGCGAAGATTAGATACCAATTTTGTCCACAGGAGGTGGTGCATCAAGTATTGCATCAATCTATCCTGGTTTTGGACAAACCCCATCACTAGATAGCTTGTGCCACAGATATTATACTGAATCCTTTAAGAAATCACACTTTTTCCGTTATAGAACCACACCAACATTATCAAAAATAGTAAGGACTTGTCCGAGGATGGTGGCATGTTCACTGCATCCTTGTGCATGATTCAACACGTTAGTTATCTCTTTAAGCATGATGGCCATCACCCTCTGAAACACCGAAGTCGCTGATGGAAGGCCAAACAGTGTTTGGCAATACAGATATATTCACCATGGGGATATGAATGCAGTCAAGTGCTTTGATTCAGGTTCTAAGTCTACCAGGTGATAGAAGCTAGGCTGAGTTTCATGACATATTTTGCACCAGAAATAGTGGATAGCATCTCATTGATTTTTTGGAGAGGGTGTGAATCGACCCAAATCTCTCTATTGAATGCTTTAAGATCCACAAACACTCTCAATCCCCGATTTGTTTTCTAAACCACTACTAAAGGGGAAAGCCAGAGCAAGGATTCAACTGGTTCAATGATGCCCTTGTTGCATAATCCTTCTAGTTCTCTTTCTAGATCATCCCTGACACTAAAAGGCAGCTCTCTCAATTTGAATTTAATGAGTGTGGCATTTTCTTTAGTTTTAATCTTGTGTTTGAATCCTTTTATTTTCCCTAGTTCACCAGAAAATACCTTAGGAAAATGGTTAAGCAAGTCTTCAATGATATTGCTGTCCCGTACAATAGTCACCTGTTCAGTAGTACCTAGCCGCAATGTCATGCGGAACAGCCCTTGGTGAAACCAACCCAATATATTTAATCCCTTAACTGCCGTATACACTTTCCCAAGAATGTGTCTCCCTTTAAACAGAAAGATGTCTTCGAAATAGCCTTGTAGTTCAATTTTCCTCCCTTCATAAGTGAAGGGGGACCTTTCTGATGGTGTCAACTGATGATCACTCATTTCTGAAGGAAAAGTTCTTGAGTAACCATAGTGATTCTGGCCCCAGGGTCCACCAATAAACGTACTATTGTATCTCCTACCTGCACATTGACATATGGATCAACACACTGCTCCAGATCACCACTATTCACTACACATCATTTGACAACAAGAACCATGTACTGTACTTCACAAATCAGATCATCCAAATTACTTTTGCCCTCATCACAAACTGCTGTGACATTGGTACTTTTGTGCTTCATACTCTGGCACACCTTCGAAAAATGCCCTATTTTGGTACATAGTCGACATTGGACATTCTTAGCTGGGTAAGATTTCCCTTTTACATGGGATGGATTACCACATATAAAACAAATATTAGACTGTTTAGAGAAAAATTATTTTTATTAAATTTAGCTGTGGAAGTATTAGATGAAAAAAACGTGTTTCCTTTAAATTTGTCCTCATTGGATCATACCAGATTCACTTGTTCTTGGGTTTGTCTTCTAGTTCCTTTGACACTGTGTTAGAAATGGCCCTTTCTGAAGGGTCACCCCACTCTTTTTCCCTTCCCCCTCCTTTTTTCTGACCTTGTTTTTGTTGGCTTTAGGACTTGGATTTATGTTGTTTTGGTCATTTTGTTAATTAAATTAAGCTCTATTCTTCCAACCTGGTGTGGATTATTTTTGTGTGCAGTTTTCACTGTTTTATTGTATTAAGTGTAGTACAAATACTTTAGACATTACCTCTTAGGGTAAGCTGATTGCTCTGTGCCAAGCTAACAGAGGGGGAGCACAGGTTAATTTAGGGTGTGTATCTGATTTACCCTGGCTAGGATTGTGGTCCTGCTTGGACAGGGTACATACCTCTGCCATCTAAAAGCCAAATTCTAACACTATGCTTTTTGCAACGCAGATTGATTCTGTCAATGGAGGATTGTCTATAGATATCAATTTCTGTTTAATTGCTCTATCTGTGCAGTGACAAATGAACTGATCACGAATAAGTTGTTCACTAGAGTTCTCAAATTAGCATTCCACCACCAGCTTGTGTAGCACAGATATGTATGTGTCAACATCATCATTCACTTTCTGTCTCCTCTTGAAGAATGTGTGCCTTAAAACTTCCAGGCTCGGTGGCATGTCAAATCTATTGATGATGTTTTTTTTTACT
Organism: Calotriton arnoldi; assembly: GCA_963921515.1. Classification (NCBI taxonomy): domain Eukaryota; kingdom Metazoa; phylum Chordata; class Amphibia; order Caudata; family Salamandridae; genus Calotriton; species Calotriton arnoldi. The sequence continues at coordinate 37,217 of CAWUFW010017476.1, read as the reverse complement.
GCCTCCTGGAATTCATCTAGATCCTCACCTTCAACACCAATTTGTTGTCTAAGATTCAAGCCTTGTAAATCTGTTATGGACAGATTTGCTGTGCAAGTTAAAGTGCACCATTTACTATACGCCAGATGATGTGGCGTTTCAGACCCATGATGAGAATGTAAATTTCAAGATGATCAAACAGCAGAGGGAAACAGGAACGTTCCCATTGCTGACTCTTGATGAATTGCCAGCGGATCTGAGAGAAACAGTGAATACCGAAGTTTGGGATTTTACAAGGAAAGACATTGGACTTATTAAAGGTGTGGAACCCGTCCTAGTCACTGTGAAGGCAAATGCTGTTTATCCCAGAATGCTACCATACTACTTAAACCCAGAAACAATTGCAGGAATAAAGCCAGTGATAGAGGACATGTTACAGAAAGGAATCATGAGAGAGTAGAGTGGAAGTCTATGTAGTTCTCCAATCATGTGGTTATAGAAGCCCAATGGAAAGTTTAGTATTGTGCAGGATTTGAGGAAGGTGAATGAAATTGAAGTACCCTGTTGACCCGTGGTTCTGAATCTAGCTACTGTAGTGTTTGAAATCCCATGTACTGCAGAATGGTTTACAGTTTTGTGTCACTGCACGAAGAAAGCCAGTTTCTTTGTTCCTTTATTTTCTAGTAGAAGGTATTAAAATGGCGTTGTGTCCCACAAGAGTATACAGAGAGTTTTGACATAAGAACATGGAGGGCCTCGAAAGCCCATTGCTTATTTTTCTGCCACACTTGACCCTGTAGTGGCAAGTCTTCCCGGTTGCCTTAAAGCGGTGGCCTCAGTAAGTACTAGTCTGAAAAAGAGCAAGAACATTGTGATCGGTTACCCTTAAACTGTCATGGTCCCACACTCTGTGGGGCTACTGTTAACAAAAACAAAAACACAGTATTTGATTCCTTACCAGTTGACCCATTATGAGCAAAATATATTGTCTGCTGGTAACATCATTCTGAAGATATGCACAGTTTTGAACCCAGCAACACTGTTACCTGTAAATGGTGATGATGACAAATGTGATGACGTGGAACAAAATTGCCTAAATGTCACGGATCTATGCACCAAACCCTGACCCGATATTAAGGATGAACTCCTGACTGAGCCTGCCCATGTATTGTTTGTAGATGTCTAATTTCTGAGAGGGAATGATGGCACACTAAGAACCGCATATGCCCTGTGCACCATAAATGATGTTGATGAAGCTGCATGGATTCAGAAAAAAGTTTCTGCCCAAGTTGCCTAATAGATTGCTCTTACCATTGCTTGCAGTTTAACTGCACAAATTATATTTACCGACAGCTAGTATGGGTTTGGTGTTGTCTATGATTTTGGGCAATTGTGGTATCGGAGGGATTCCTTACTTCTGCAGGTACTCCGTTAAGGAATGGGACGCATTACAAGGACCTCTTGGAGGCTGTATAATTACCTAAAGAAATTGCATTAGTGAAGTGTGTTGGTCATCAAAATGAAAGCGGATACGTTGCCATGAGCAACCAATACACTGATTCTGTTGCCAGGTTCTTGTGCGTTACTAGCCTGTACCATTAATGGAGGGTGCATATGTGAGTCTGATGAAGTTGGGTAAAAGTGGGATGCCAGAAAGATGCAAATGGTATTTGGATATAAGCTAATGGGAGATTTGTATTACCAGTTAGCTTGTTGTTTCCAATGAAACATTATTATCATTGGTATACACATTTAGGAAGGTATTTAATGGTGGAATTGTTCAGGCAGAGTTGGTACAACCCCAGGTTTCGTATGCTGGAAGACAATATTTGCCATTGGTGTGTAACATGTCAACAACTGTGTGTCTTTTGCTTCCTCGCCCTAAGTGCGCCGGGTATGCCCAGACTTGGGTCCCGGGCTCACTGTGCCACTGGATTCAAGCTATCCTGTCTGATGATGGGTGAAACCCTGAAACCGGTCCTAGGATGCTTGTTTCCGGTCCGGGGAGGACCTGGCTTGGCAGTTTGGGTTGGACTGTTCCCATGAGGCACAGGGTCAAGACTGATTTGCATATGGCCAGGTCTAAACTGTGGTGGCATGGTGAGCAAAAGAATGATGGATTTAACCTAGAACTCTTGACTGGGGGTGAATGTTTTGATTTGTTCTGCATTCCGTCCATCAATTGTGTGTCTTTAACAACTGAATGCAGGCAAGAGAGCTCATGTTACTTTAACAAACAAATGGATTTTCTTGAGATGCCCGTACATAATGAGCTGAGATACATCCTGGTGATTCTCTGCATCTTCTCAAGATAGTTGAAAGCCTACCCAATTAGTAGAAACGACAGTCTAACCATAGCCAAGTTGTTGCTACAAGAATTTATACCCAGGTTTAGCATGCCGATTTCTCTTGAGTCAGATAGAGGAACACACTTCAACAATGAAGTGATGAAGATGATTTGTACAGCCTTGCAGATTAAACAAAGATTACATTACAGTTACATACCAGAAGCCTCAGGTCTCGTTGAACAAATCAACTATACTATCAAATCCAGATTGGCAAATGTTTGTGTTTCTACGTCTCTAAAATGGTCAGATGCTTTATCTTTGGTATTGATGAGCATTCAAAGTATCCCAGACAGAAAGACGGGGTTATCACCACAGGAAATTCTCATTTGCAGGGCAATGAGAGTGCCTGCTGGCCCGGCAAAAGCCCTCTTGAATATCACAGATGATATGATTTTAGAATACTGCAAGGGATTGGCTGATGTGGTTCAATGTGTCTCTCATCAGGTCTCATCTGCCATACTAGACCCACATCAAGAACAGTGCCACAACCTCAATCCTGGTGATTGGGTCGTGATCAAGAAGCAAGTTTGGAAGACTTGTCTCGAACCGAGATGGAAAGGCCCCTTCCAGGTGATCCTGACTATGGGTCTATGATCCTGAAAGAAGAGCCTTGGTGGTTGCACCACCAGTTGAGAGACCACCTAGACCAGCAGCAAGATTGCCAGTCAAACAGCAGGAGGAAGAGAGGGGTGAAGATCAGCAAAGAGATAGACAAATGCAAGTACCTGAAGTGGCTCAGAGTGGGATTAAGATCTCTAACGACAAAGAAGCAGAGATCAAATCAAGGAGTGAAAATACCACCGAAGAGGTGTGAGAAGGAGAAGAGGACCCCTGCGAGGCTACAAGCACTGGAATCTAAGAGAGCGAATCATCGACAAGCAGTGTAGCCACAGAGCTATGAGCATAGAAATCCTAGTAGAAGCTCTTCAATAGCCCGAATCCCAGAGACTATACCTGAAGAAACTGAGTCTAGTGATGAAAGTTGGCATAGATCTAGATCAACAAGTTCTGAGAAGAACAAATAAAGCACGGGGCCCTGTCGCAGATACTCAGCACCTGAATGGTCATACTACATGAACACTGTCTTGAATGTCACACTGGAAGATCTGTGAAACGTGAATCCTGAATTATTTGAACTACCCTGAAAAAAAAGTTGTGGGATTCTTAGGAATAGATACAGAAAAGACCTAAAGTCAAACAAATTTGAAGAAAACATTTCTGAACTGTGCCTGCTAGACATTTATTAATTTAGTTCTTTGTTTTACAGAAAACTAACTTAGGCCCAAGAAAAAGTTACAGAAGACATAGGAGAATGGAGTAGGGATAGGGATTATCTTTTAGAAATCTAACTGCTGACAAGAAGAAATTAACTACACTAAAAGAAGCTGAGTATTGAAATCTTACTACAAGCTATTAAACATAAGTGTTTGGGTCTGGCTTGAAGAGAATGTGTTGCATTAGAAATAAGTGCAAATATATTATGGGTTCAATTTTCATGGTAACAATAATAATAATAAAGTACTAATATGATTTTACCTAACACTGAGTCAGTGCCTAAGGTGGAGAACATTACTAAGTTACAAACTTACAATAGTATGGAGGATCCATTTAGTTGCCTAAATGTCACGGATCTATGCACCAAACCCTGACCCGATATTAAGGATGAACTCCTGACTGAGCCTGCCCATGTATTGTTTGTAGATGTCTAATTTCTGAGAGGGAATGATGGCACACTAAGAACCGCATATGCCCTGTGCACCATAAATGATGTTGATGAAGCTGCATGGATTCAGAAAAAGTTTCTGCCCAAGTTGCCTAATAGATTGCTCTTACCATTGCTTGCAGTTTAACTGCACAAATTATATTTACCGACAGCTAGTATGGGTTTGGTGTTGTCTATGATTTTGGGCAATTGTGGTATCGGAGGGGATTCCTTACTTCTGCAGGTACTCCGTTAAGGAATGGGACGCATTACAAGGACCTCTTGGAGGCTGTATAATTACCTAAAGAAATTGCATTAGTGAAGTGTGTTGGTCATCAAAATGAAAGCGGATACGTTGCCATGAGCAACCAATACACTGATTCTGTTGCCAGGTTCTTGTGCATTACTAGCCTGTACCATTAATGGAGGGTGCATATGTGAGTCTGATGAAGTTGGGTAAAAGTGGGATGCCAGAAAGATGCAAATGGTATTTGGATATAAGCTAATGGGAGATTTGTATTACCAGTTAGCTTGTTGTTTCCAATGAAACATTATTATCATTGGTATACACATTTAGGAAGGTATTTAATGGTGGTATTGTTCAGGCAGAGTTGGTACAACCCCAGGTTTCGTATGCTGGAAGACAATATTTGCCATTGGTGTGTAACATGTCAACAACTGTGTGTCTTTTGCTTCCTCGCCCTAAGTGCGCCGGGTATGCCCAGACTTGGGTCCCGGGCTCACTGTGCCACTGGATTCAAGCTATCCTGTCTGATGATGGGTGAAACCCTGAAACCGGTCCTAGGATGCTTGTTTCCGGTCCGGGGAGGACCTGGCTTGGCAGTTTGGGTTGGACTGTTCCCATGAGGCACAGGGTCAAGACTGATTTGCATATGGCCAGGTCTAAACTGTGGTGGCATGGTGAGCAAAAGAATGATGGATTTAACCTAGAACTCTTGACTGGGGGTGAATGTTTTGATTTGTTCTGCATTCCGTCCATCAATTGTGTGTCTTTAACAACTGAATGCAGGCAAGAGAGCTCATGTTACTTTAACAAACAAATGGATTTTCTTGAGATGCCCGTACATAATGAGCTGAGATACATCCTGGTGATTCTCTGCATCTTCTCAAGATAGTTGAAAGCCTACCCAATTAGTAGAAACGACAGTCTAACCATAGCCAAGTTGTTGCTACAAGAATTTATACCCAGGTTTAGCATGCCGATTTCTCTTGAGTCAGATAGAGGAACACACTTCAACAATGAAGTGATGAAGATGATTTGTACAGCCTTGCAGATTAAACAAAGATTACATTACAGTTACATACCAGAAGCCTCAGGTCTCGTTGAACAAATCAACTATACTATCAAATCCAGATTGGCAAATGTTTGTGTTTCTACGTCTCTAAAATGGTCAGATGCTTTATCTTTGGTATTGATGAGCATTCAAAGTATCCCAGACAGAAAGACGGGGTTATCACCACAGGAAATTCTCATTTGCAGGGCAATGAGAGTGCCTGCTGGCCTGGCAAAAGCCCTCTTGAATATCACAGATGATATGATTTTAGAATACTGCAAGGGATTGGCTGATGTGGTTCAATGTGTCTCTCATCAGGTCTCATCTGCCATACTAGACCCACATCAAGAACAGTGCCACAACCTCAATCCTGGTGATTGGGTCGTGATCAAGAAGCAAGTTTGGAAGACTTGTCTCGAACCGAGATGGAAAGGCCCCTTCCAGGTGATCCTGACTATGGGTCTATGATCCTGAAAGAAGAGCCTTGGTGGTTGCACCACCAGTTGAGAGACCACCTAGACCAGCAGCAAGATTGCCAGTCAAACAGCAGGAGGAAGAGAGGGGTGAAGATCAGCAAAGAGATAGACAAATGCAAGTACCTGAAGTGGCTCAGAGTGGGATTAATATCTCTAACGACAAAGAAGCAGAGATCAAATCAAGGAGTGAAAATACCACCGAAGAGGTGTGAGAAGGAGAAGAGGACCCCTGCGAGGCTACAAGCACTGGAATCTAAGAGAGCGAATCATCGACAAGCAGTGTAGCCACAGAGCTATGAGCATAGAAAGCCTAGTAGAAGCTCTTCAATAGCCCGAATCCCAGAGACTATACCTGAAGAAACTGAGTCTAGTGATGAAAGTTGGCATAGATCTAGATCAACAAGTTCTGAGAAGAACAAATAAAGCACGGGGCCCTGTCGCAGATACTCAGCACCTGAATGGTCATACTACATGAACACTGTCTTGAATGTCACACTGGAAGATCTGTGAAACGTGAATCCTGAATTATTTGAACTACCCTGAAAAAAAGTTGTGGGATTCTTAGGAATAGATACAGAAAAGACCTAAAGTCAAACAAATTTGAAGAAAACATTTCTGAACTGTGCCTGCTAGACATTTATTAATTTAGTTCTTTGTTTTACAGAAAACTAACTTAGGCCCAAGAAAAAGTTACAGAAGACATAGGAGAATGGAGTAGGGATAGGGATTATCTTTTAGAAATCTAACTGCTGACAAGAAGAAATTAACTACACTAAAAGAAGCTGAGTATTGAAATCTTACTACAAGCTATTAAACATAAGTGTTTGGGTCTGGCTTGAAGAGAATGTGTTGCATTAGAAATAAGTGCAAATATATTATGGGTTCAATTTTCATGGTAACAATAATAATAATAAAGTACTAATATGATTTTACCTAACACTGAGTCAGTGCCTAAGGTGGAGAACATTACTAAGTTACAAACTTACAATAGTATGGAGGATCCATTTAGTTGCCTAAATGTCACGGATCTATGCACCAAACCCTGACCCGATATTAAGGATGAACTCCTGACTGAGCCTGCCCATGTATTGTTTGTAGATGTCTAATTTCTGAGAGGGAATGATGGCACACTAAGAACCGCATATGCCCTGTGCACCATAAATGATGTTGATGAAGCTGCATGGATTCAGAAAAAAGTTTCTGCCCAAGTTGCCTAATAGATTGCTCTTACCATTGCTTGCAGTTTAACTGCACAAATTATATTTACCGACAGCTAGTATGGGTTTGGTGTTGTCTATGATTTTGGGCAATTGTGGTATCGGAGGGGATTCCTTACTTCTGCAGGTACTCCGTTAAGGAATGGGACGCATTACAAGGACCTCTTGGAGGCTGTATAATTACCTAAAGAAATTGCATTAGTGAAGTGTGTTGGTCATCAAAATGAAAGCGGATACGTTGCCATGAGCAACCAATACACTGATTCTGTTGCCAGGTTCTTGTGCATTACTAGCCTGTACCATTAATGGAGGGTGCATATGTGAGTCTGATGAAGTTGGGTAAAAGTGGGATGCCAGAAAGATGCAAATGGTATTTGGATATAAGCTAATGGGAGATTTGTATTACCAGTTAGCTTGTTGTTTCCAATGAAACATTATTATCATTGGTATACACATTTAGGAAGGTATTTAATGGTGGAATTGTTCAGGCAGAGTTGGTACAACCCCAGGTTTCGTATGCTGGAAGACAATATTTGCCATTGGTGTGTAACATGTCAACAACTGTGTGTCTTTTGCTTCCTCGCCCTAAGTGCGCCGGGTATGCCCAGACTTGGGTCCCGGGCTCACTGTGCCACTGGATTCAAGCTATCCTGTCTGATGATGGGTGAAACCCTGAAACCGGTCCTAGGATGCTTGTTTCCGGTCCGGGGAGGACCTGGCTTGGCAGTTTGGGTTGGACTGTTCCCATGAGGCACAGGGTCAAGACTGATTTGCATATGGCCAGGTCTAAACTGTGGTGGCATGGTGAGCAAAAGAATGATGGATTTAACCTAGAACTCTTGACTGGGGGTGAATGTTTTGATTTGTTCTGCATTCCGTCCATCAATTGTGTGTCTTTAACAACTGAATGCAGGCAAGAGAGCTCATGTTACTTTAACAAACAAATGGATTTTCTTGAGATGCCCGTACATAATGAGCTGAGATACATCCTGGTGATTCTCTGCATCTTCTCAAGATAGTTGAAAGCCTACCCAATTAGTAGAAACGACAGTCTAACCATAGCCAAGTTGTTGCTACAAGAATTTATACCCAGGTTTAGCATGCCGATTTCTCTTGAGTCAGATAGAGGAACACACTTCAACAATGAAGTGATGAAGATGATTTGTACAGCCTTGCAGATTAAACAAAGATTACATTACAGTTACATACCAGAAGCCTCAGGTCTCGTTGAACAAATCAACTATACTATCAAATCCAGATTGGCAAATGTTTGTGTTTCTACGTCTCTAAAATGGTCAGATGCTTTATCTTTGGTATTGATGAGCATTCAAAGTATCCCAGACAGAAAGACGGGGTTATCACCACAGGAAATTCTCATTTGCAGGGCAATGAGAGTGCCTGCTGGCCCGGCAAAAGCCCTCTTGAATATCACAGATGATATGATTTTAGAATACTGCAAGGGATTGGCTGATGTGGTTCAATGTGTCTCTCATCAGGTCTCATCTGCCATACTAGACCCACATCAAGAACAGTGCCACAACCTCAATCCTGGTGATTGGGTCGTGATCAAGAAGCAAGTTTGGAAGACTTGTCTCGAACCGAGATGGAAAGGCCCCTTCCAGGTGATCCTGACTATGGGTCTATGATCCTGAAAGAAGAGCCTTGGTGGTTGCACCACCAGTTGAGAGACCACCTAGACCAGCAGCAAGATTGCCAGTCAAACAGCAGGAGGAAGAGAGGGGTGAAGATCAGCAAAGAGATAGACAAATGCAAGTACCTGAAGTGGCTCAGAGTGGGATTAAGATCTCTAACGACAAAGAAGCAGAGATCAAATCAAGGAGTGAAAATACCACCGAAGAGGTGTGAGAAGGAGAAGAGGACCCCTGCGAGGCTACAAGCACTGGAATCTAAGAGAGCGAATCATCGACAAGCAGTGTAGCCACAGAGCTATGAGCATAGAAATCCTAGTAGAAGCTCTTCAATAGCCCGAATCCCAGAGACTATACCTGAAGAAACTGAGTCTAGTGATGAAAGTTGGCATAGATCTAGATCAACAAGTTCTGAGAAGAACAAATAAAGCACGGGGCCCTGTCGCAGATACTCAGCACCTGAATGGTCATACTACATGAACACTGTCTTGAATGTCACACTGGAAGATCTGTGAAACGTGAATCCTGAATTATTTGAACTACCCTGAAAAAAAGTTGTGGGATTCTTAGGAATAGATACAGAAAAGACCTAAAGTCAAACAAATTTGAAGAAAACATTTCTGAACTGTGCCTGCTAGACATTTATTAATTTAGTTCTTTGTTTTACAGAAAACTAACTTAGGCCCAAGAAAAAGTTACAGAAGACATAGGAGAATGGAGTAGGGATAGGGATTATCTTTTAGAAATCTAACTGCTGACAAGAAGAAATTAACTACACTAAAAGAAGCTGAGTATTGAAATCTTACTACAAGCTATTAAACATAAGTGTTTGGGTCTGGCTTGAAGAGAATGTGTTGCATTAGAAATAAGTGCAAATATATTATGGGTTCAATTTTCATGGTAACAATAATAATAATAAAGTACTAATATGATTTTACCTAACACTGAGTCAGTGCCTAAGGTGGAGAACATTACTAAGTTACAAACTTACAATAGTATGGAGGATCCATTTAGTTACTCCTTTGTGAGTTATAAGAAAAATTATTATTCCACTAATGTTTACTCTAGATTAGTACAAGAATACACTGATGCTATGGATGCGAAGAATTGCTATGTTTGTGCACATTTCCCTACTTCAGTGTCCGAAGAAGTTGCCTACTAGCACATGCCTTTATCTTATGCTGTTTCTTGCAGCATCTTGATGTCATTAGTTTATAGAGGAAGAGATTTGAATATTTCTATTCTAATTATTATCTAGTACTTTCTCAAGTGCCTTTAGTAGAAAGCATGAACTTACACTCACAAGCAAGGGAATTTAACCTGTTTAATGAAGGAAATAGAGAAAGCTCACATAATGTCTTTAGAAGAAAGATACGCCAACATGACCCGGACTAGTGACAGAAATAGTGATGTTTTGGAGAATGCTTGGAGAAAGGACGAAAACGAATTCAGGAAGAAAATGGGTTACCCCAAAGTCAGACTAGAATAGCCAACATAAAGGGAATATTTGCTTATACAGAAGACGGACACCCAAAAGGACTACACATATAAGAATTAGTAGTTGCGAGCACACATTTGAATTAACATGGGGATCTTGGCAAATTTTACAGAGAGACAAAAATGCAATTCCAGGGGTTTACTGCATTTGTGGACAGAATGCTTACTTTTTATTGCTAGCCGACTGGGAGGGTATCTGTTATTCAGGTCTACTAATTCCAAAAATGTATCACATAGAAAATATAGACGCACTAACAATAACACCAGCACACAGACAGAAATGTAGTTCAGAAACAGGAGATATATTTGGAGCAGTCCTTCCACCTGTAGGCGTCATCCTGAATGACAAAATGATTTGAAAGCTGGAAACAGTTGTCGATAAAATGACAATGAGTACATCTGGAGCTTTGCTTGTTATTAATACAGAATTAGTTGCTATACGCTCCAGGATTTTACAAGACTGACTTGCATTATACATCTTATTCTCAAAAAAGTGTGGAGTCTGCAAAATGCTTAAATTACCTCACTGCTGCACATGCATACCTGACAAGAGTAAGGAAATAGACAGCTTTGTAAAGAACATTTCAGGTTTAGAACCTAACTACATGATTTGGAAACAACAAGTTCCAAATCATGTAGTTCAGGTCCTAAACCTTTTGGGAAAGAGATTGTCACAATTGGAAACTTGTTTTCAACAGCAGGAAAGGGGATATTGAAGTCTATTCTAAGGCCAATAATAATAGAGGGCTTGGTCTAATATTTCTTTATGCCCTGTTCTTAAGCTGTAGATATGCATTGCATAGAAGAAGGGAAAAGTTATGGAAGAAATTATATGAAAAAGATCTGGGACTATTATGAATGATGATTACATGAAATCTTTAAAATTTAGAGGCCAGAAAAGGAAAAGACAAGACTCAACTGGCGATGAAAGTGCTATCCAAGACAAACTCACATGTGAAACATAGTTGTGTGATCATTTTGAAAATCATCAGAGAGAGGGATTTGAAGAATTAAAAAAAATATAGACAATATTAGGCTTTCACAAACATTAAAATATACCATGACAATAACGTAGAGAATGCATGACAAGATTAAACCGTAGGAATGTGCTTTTCTTAAATATGTAAAATCAAACATCCAGTTTATTAGTCGACGGAAAGCTCATATTTTCATCAAGCTTACATGTTTAAGTCCTCATATTTTTTTCTTCTCTCTCTTTCTAATTCCCTTTAATAAAAATGCCTTTTGGAACTACTGATATATTCTAGTATTTAACTGTAATATGTGTCGTCAGAAAATGTGCTGCTTCAAGAAAATGTATTTCTTTTTTTCCTCACACCATTTGATTTCATCGTATTAAAATGAGTCACCTGCTATGTGTTAATAAAAAATAAAATGTTTCATAGAATTAAAGCTTGTTTCATTTATTAGATTAGTCTATTATATAGTGGGACAATGAACAATGAATAGAATAGGCTTACTGACGTTCTCATGAGAACCTTCACCAAGTGTATCTACTGTGTAAAGCTTTAGCAGTCTTCAGAAAATATGATGTCAACTTGCATGCTTTCCGTGGGAACCAAGAGGAGTGGCGACGGACCATCGGAAGATCCTCCATTGGTTCAAGATAACTTAAGCACCAGTTTTTGCAACATATCTTTATGATTTTATATAGTACGTGTTCCTTGTTAGAGAGGCAATGCTATGCAATTCTATAAATACAATATTTGATCGATCGATGCATGCTTTCTATGCACTCCTACTGTGCCATGCCCCTTAGCACTTCATTGCGCTTGCCTGAATTGCTGTGAGCTTCTGCTAATGGTGATTTTTCTTTGTCCCCTTACCCTTCATGAGGAGACTTAGGGCCAGATGTATGACCCTAAATTGCGGTTGCAAACGGGTAATCGGCCCATTTGCAACCGCAATTTAGGGCATGGCCATGTACAAACCTCAGTTTGCGAATCGGTACATTTTACCGAGTGGCAAAATGAGGTTTGCGACTCGCTATTAGGAAGGGGCATGCCAAGGGCGTCCCTTCCTAATAGCTACTTGCATTTATATGTATGAATGTTTTGCGACTGCAAGTGCGGTCATAAAACACTCGCAATTTACCACCTACTTCAAGTAGGTGTTAAACCATTCGCAAACGCAAAGGGGTCCCCATGGGACCCCATACCCTTTGTGAATGGGTCACAAAATATTTTTTAAGGGCAGGCAGTGTTCCCAGGAACCACTGCCTGCCCTTAAAAAATGAAACTGAATAGTTTCATTTTTCTTTTTTTTAAATGCATCCCATTTTCCTTTAAGGAAAACGGGCTGCATTTAAAAAACAACTGCTTTATTTAAAAGCAGTCACAGACATGGTGGTCTGCTGACCCCAGCAGGCCACCATCCCTGTGAGTGCTAGCCATTCCTAATGGGGTCGCAAATTGCACCTGCCTCATTAATATTAATGAGGCATGCAATTTGCGACCCCATCAGGAATCGCAAATAGTGTCTGAGACACTGTTGTACATCCCAATTTGCGAGTTGCAAATTGCGAGTCGCAAATGTGACGCAATTTGTGAGTCGCAAATTGGTGGGTCATACATCTGGCCCTTACTTCCTTATGCTAAATCATAGCTACTGTTGTGATTAATTTCCTTTCATTTGGATGTACGGTTGCTACTTCCATTGTCAGGGAACTCGGCTGAGTTTTCCAGAACTACTCTTAATGAGGAGTTCTCTCTCTTTTGCTACTATTTGCTGATGCTCCAAATCTTTGCTCTTTTCCAAAAGGAACTCTTTATGGGCTTCATGTTAGGTTAGGTTGGGTCCTTTTAGATTAAGATACGAACTATTTCCTGTATGGAGCACGCTATTATTTTTCATGCTGCCCCTAACCAAATTTTTTCTCAATATTTCTGTAACTGGATATAGCTGACTAATCTGAATAATAGGCAAAATGTTTACTAATGTACTGGCGGCAAAGAACTGTCGACTAAGAGATGGAGTTCTCTGTCATGAGTTAAGGGTAAAATCATTTATAAATGTTCGTGCTATCAGTGCCTTGACCCCAATATTGTGGAATTTTTGTTTACAGAATAGTATAAGGTAGTAGGGATACCCTGACCCAGGCACTTGTGAGGGAGGGGCAGAGAAACTGTTCTGGGGGACAGAAGTTTAAAAAGGTTTTTGGGACCACTGCCACCGTGATACTCCGAAGGGACCCAGTGCAGCCCACTTTGGTACTTCTGCACAAACTTCGCCCCTACAATAGTGCGGTATTGTGCAAGATTCATTGAGTGAAGCTTGCATAGTATCAGAGTCCTGGAGGGGAGAAACTTGTGCCACAGTAACCGAGAAAAATGTAAAAAATAAAAAGAAAATCTTAAATATTAGTTGACTGCCTGCACGGGAATGTTGGGCTCAGGGCTTAGCTGGACGCTAGGCCCTGCAACCAACCCCCAGCTGTGCACGTCCTTTGGCTGTGTGCAAAGGGGGTTTGCATACTATGGGGGTTGAATGCATGGACTAACCAGAGGCCAGGTCCTGCTTCAAAATCCTCCCTTGTCACAGCTAAAGGCCATCTACTGTGGGGAGTTTGGCCAGCGTTGACGGGGTTGGCTGCAAGGCCTGGCCCTGCAGGCAACCCCAGGTGTGCATGGCAAAATGACATGCGCAGTAGGGGAGCGGGGGCTGAATATGATCAAAAACTAAGAGACGTTAAAGATAGCTAAAGATAGCTATGGTAATACGATCTTCCCTTATGTTAAAAAAAAAACCTGAAATTCACTTGAAAAAAACAAAAAGTTGAATTGACGTTATAGGAAGGTATGGTAATAAAATCATAGCTTACATTGAAAAAATCCTAGAAATTCACAGAAAAAAAAAAGGTTAAAGTAGTGTTATAGTTAGTGAGACAAAAACTATTGATTATGACCTCACATATTACATCACTCATGACATGTTAAATTATATCATTGATGACATCTCAAATAACATCATTGATGATAGCATGCTTGTGCTCTTTGAGGAGAGTTGACATCAGAGACAATTTAATCATTAATCTGCTTGGATAAGGCACTATAACCACTGTTTAGGGCCCTATGTTCACTACATTTGTTGTACCCATCCTCAAAATCATAAATATCTCTAAGGAAAAGACACAGTAAATAGCCATTGTTCCAAAGCTGTTACGAAAGGCAGAGTCTGCTGGGCTATGAATGGGTGACAACCATTCAGTCAAATCCCATTTTGCTTTGCTAAAAATAATCACATTCACTTAACACAAGATGAAGGAGACTCTTGTAGGCAGTCCACCTCAGTGACAAAATAGTCTAACAAAATATTACTAATCAAGACTAGATTTAACCCTCAATTAAAATCACCAGCTAAAATTACAGGTGCAACAGGATACAATTTAATGCAATCTATTTAAGTTCTTTGCCACATGATCCAAGTTGGATGTATATATTAATCAAAACACACCTCAAATTAATTGCATATAACACACCAGAATCCAATAATGTAACAAAGGCCAGGCGTAAAACTTTGCTCCGTTTGCAGAGTTTGCGGAATTCAGCAACTCTGCGCTCCACAGAGAACGCGGAGTTACCGTTAAACTCTGCACTCTGCAACGGAGCAGAGCTTTTTTTGGGGTTAGCGCACTCAAATGTCCTTTCGCGCACGCAGGAGCGACTTGGCGGACACTCACGATCACCTACAAGATTTTCAGGGGCCATTCGCAGGCGCCACGAGATTTGCTTGGCAGTCGCATGTCCCGCGAGATTTTGCAGTTGGCAACAAGTCATTTGGGTGCGCCTTTCAGCAGATGTTTTCTGCCGTACATGATCCTGAACGTGCAGGATCTACCACAGCTGCAATGTGGGGAAGATTCACTCCTCGAGAAGCATCAAAATCCTCCCGAACTGATGATTTGGTAATAAAAACCTCCTCGAAGTGACATCTTTTTAAACTTTTTTTCCAACTGGAAGGAAGTGCCCCCAGAGTCCCCAACTTCCTGTTCCTGTCCAGCAGCCTCCTCCCAGTGATTTGTCCATCTCCTGATCACTTTTCATTTGGATTTGGAGCTGGAAGGATCACTCTTTTTGTCTGCTGCATATCCCATTGGATTTAAGGACTTTGTATTTGAGATTTCACAAGTACATTGAAAAACTGGTGTTGTGTGTTTGATTGGGGCCATGCACCTGGATTTATTTGTACTTTTAATGGATTTTTAAAATGTATTGTAGTGGATGATCTGTTGTTTCAGTAGGGGCCTAGTTATTTCTTTGCATTTCATATTTCCTCTTTTGTAAAAGAAAATGTTGCACAGTTTACTACATTTGCAATATTGATATAATTCACTTTGTGGCCTAGTCTGCCAATCGGCCTTCCTTGTGTTTGCTTTGTTCGCCCTAAGTTGGCAGGGTATGCCCAGACGTGGGTCCCAAAGAGGACCTGGCCCAGCAGTTCGTGCTGGAATGTTCCCATGAGGCACATGGTTAAGACTGATTTGCATATGGCTGGGTCCAAACTGGGGTGGCAAAATGAGCTAAAGAATGATGATGGATTCAAACCAGATCTGTGACTGGGGGTGAGTGTCTGAAAAGTTTCAGCACTCTGTCCATAATCTCCTTGTGTTTGCTTTGTTCACCCTAAGTAGGCAGGGTATGACCAGACATGGGTCCCTTGCTCACTTTGCCACTGGATTCAAGTTAGTCTGGCTTATGAGAGGTGTTACCCCGAAACCGATCCCAGGATGCTTGTTTCTGGTCCAGGGAGGACCTGGCCTGGCAGTTCAGGCTGGACAGTTCCCATGAGGAACAGGGTCAAGACTGATTTGCATATGGCCACGTCTAAACTGGGGTGACAAAGTGAGCTAACGAATGATGATGGATTCAACCCAGGTCTGTGACTAGGGGTTAGTGTCTGAAAAGTTTCAGCACTCAGTCCGTCCATCATCTCCTTATGTTTGCTTTGTTCACCCTAAATAGGCAGGGTATGCCCAGACGTGGGACACGGGCTCACTGTGCCACTGGATTCAAGCTATCCTGTCTGATGATGGGTGAAACTCCAAAACCGGTCCTATGATGCTTGTTTCTGGTCCAGGGAGGACCTGGCCTGGCAGTTCGGGCTGGACTGTTCATGAGGCACATGTTCAAGACTGATTTGCATATGGCTGGGTCCAAACTGGGGTCGCAAAGCGAGCTAAAGAATGATGATGGATTCAACCCTGGTCTGTGACTGGGGGTGAGTGTCTGAAAAGTTTCAGCACTCCGTCCATCATCTCCTTGTGTTTGCTTTATTCACCCTAAGTTGGCAGGGTATGCCCAGACGTGGGTCCCTTGCTCACTTTGCCACTGGATTCAAGCTAGCCTAGCTGATGAGGGGTGTAACCCCGAAACCGGTCCCAGAATGCTTGGTTCTGGTCCAGGGAGGACCCGGCCTGGCAATTCGGGCTGGACTGTTCGCATGAGTCACAGGGTCAAGACTGATTTGTACATGGCTGGGTCCAAACTGGGTTGGCAAAGTCAGCTAAAGAATGATGATGGATTCAACCTAGATCTGTGACTGCTCACTTTGCCACTGGATTCAAGCTAGCCTGGCTGATGAGGGGTGTTACCCCAAAGCCGGTCCCAGGATGCTTGTTTCCAGTCCAGCGAGGACCTGGCCTGCCAGTACGGGCTTGACTGCTCCCATGAGGCACAGGGTCAAGACTGATTTGCATATGGTTGGGTCCAAACCATTCCTAAAAAAAATACCCTATTGTTCTTCTTAGTAAATATTAAGAAGATACATTTTCATGCAAAAACATTGCCTAATTGGTGTATTTTCTGTAAAAGATATGTTTTTTGCCAAAGTCAGGCCCCATGAGCTCAACACGGGAAGGAGGGGCACTTGTAGTCACACAGTCATCAAAGCTGCACCCTCACCCCTCATACTCTGCCTGCCCGTGGCTCCGAAGAGCCACGGGCAGGCTTTGAGGACTGTGTGACTACAAGCGTCGCTCCCTCCCGTGTTGAGCTCATGGGGCCTGATATTAAGAAGACCAATAGGGTAATTTTTTCTAGGAGTGGTACATGGGATCATTTAGCTTGGTCCTGATAAAAAGCCTTAGGGGATAGGTTTGAAACATGTAGACCATGAGAAACACACTCATTAACGTGTGTTTCTCCTCTTCCCCCCTTTTAATAATACCAGCTACAGGATTGAATAAATCTTATTTCCCACGTAGCCAGGTATTTTTTAACCCACTAGTCTGACCCTCCCACTCTTATAACACCATTCACTTTATAGTCCACACCCTACAAAGTGCTCCCATGTCTCCGTCGGTCGTTGCAGGCCTCGTCCCGCAGCAGGCGGGAAGAACCTGATGATGAAGCATGCCACCAAGGGACATTTTGGTGGGTGAGGGTTATTTTAAGAAAACTTATCGTTTTTCTTAATACTATAAAGGTCACTGGGAAGATAGCTACTTTGAGTTCGGTTGGACTCTTCTTGGTTGTTAATGGTATAGGTGCACAACAGCATTCATTGTCTAGGGATTATTCCTTTCATTGTCATTTGTCAGCTGCACCTCCCTGAGTGCTGCATGATACATCACAAGTAAGTGACTTCACGTGGTGCACATAAAGCAAACAGTTTCATCTGTATGTTGATGTTTTTGCTCTCTCTTATCCTTTCTGTGTTTACAGTCGGTCAACATGAAAGTTTATGTTGGTGTGGTTTTCCATTTTACTAATACATACACAGTATTGTTAATTATTTATAATAGGAAGTAACCAGTGACCACACTAAATGATATTGTGTTTGTTTGTACTACTAATTGAACTGCAACAATGCCACATTTCACTGATGTCCTTCCTTCTTCTTTTCTTTTAGGTGCACAAGAGACAACATCACCTACAGTACTGCCAGAAAGAAGGCCTGTGCACAAAGTGACGCGTGAGTGACCCACACATCACAGGCATCTCTTCAACTTGTGAAGCTAAGTGCCACCGCTTCAAGATGGCCCCAAAGAAAGGTGCTACCAAGAAAGTGGCCAGTGAGAAGAAGGAGCTTACCACCGCCACCACTGGTATGTCGCCCCAGATCTTGTTTGGAGAAAAAAAACTGTGCCTGCTGCACCGGCCTCTTGGGAGCAAGCTGGGAGCAGCACCCCAAAATCAGCGGACCCACCCCAATCTAGGCCCAAGCCCAGGTCTGTCACAAAGGCAGCCAGTCTAATCACTGCAACGCCGACGAGCAGTGATAATGAAAATGACGTATCTCTATCTCAAAGTAGTACCCAATCATTGCAGGAAACTCAGAGAAGTAGAGAACAACAACGACAGCCACAACCACCAATAATAGTTCCTCCCAAAGTAGGAGCAGTTCAAGAGATTGAGTTTCATGCTAAGGAAGTAGAGCAATCTGCTCTTTCAGAAGATCCATTGTCTTCCAAATCTCCAGCTAGAAAAAGGAGGGTTAGTGGTGCATCATCTTCTTCTTCAAGCTCCCCTTCTGATGATCTAGACACCACTTGGATCCCACCTCAGTCTGAGAGTGAACATGCCACAAGGGTAGGGAAAAGGAAGGTTCCAGAAAGCCTAAGACTTATGGAGGCAGATGTGTAAGAGGAGGATGACGACGAACCAGTTATCATGGATGTTAGCCCAGCCCCAGTGGAGACCAACGTTACCCCATCCCAACTTCCCGTGGGGGATGTGGCAGTGGCACCACAGATCCACCCACCATCAGCTGCCATATTTGCAAAGTCCCGGCAGCGACCTACACCCACAACCACCTCAGCAGAAGTAGGTACTGCAGAGAGTCAAACATCAAAATGCCCACCTACTGCCAGTTTATCCGACATTGGCGGTGGCACCAGCATCAGAAAGTTGATCTTCCCAGTTTGGGACTTCTTTTCAGTTAGCCAGAAGGAGGTGAATATTGCCATATGCAGACAACCCATTTGAGAAAGCACCAAATGATCCGTTGGGAGGCGCACCTTAGCGGCCAAAAAACTGCAAATGTTGTTGGTGAAGGGGGTGAAAGCTGACTGAGCAGGGAATATGAATCCAATCGGGTCACATTGGAAGGTGAAGAAGAGAAAAACATCTTCATTATGCAAACCAGCCCTTTTCCCAGCCATGCAGTATCATCGCCCACATCAGCAACATCGCAATGGCACAAGATTCAGGTCGAGACACCAAGGCAACAGTGGACAGTGACAGCCCCGCTGAAAAATACATTGAGCCTACCACCACTTGCTCTCAAGAAGACACCTGCATCAGTGGCATCAGGAAAGAAAGAATTTCAGGCTACCATTCCTGCCATGTTTAGGCTAGAGGGACAGTATGAACGCAACCACCCAATGGCACATTTGTACAACAGAAAGCTGGCTAAAATGTTAACCCTGGACCTCCTCTCTTTTTCTTTTGTGGAAGGGGTGAGTTTTCTTGAATTTGCGGCAGGCATCTGCCCACAATGGAAGGTTCCCAGCTGGTCCTATTTTGCCAGAGTTCCTACATCATGATGTGCTGGAGTTGCTTGGACAAGCTTTGCAGCAGAGTGCTGTTCATAGTATCCACCTGACAACAGACATGCGGACCAGTTGCCAAGCCACTGATTACATGTGCATCACTGCACACTGGATCTATTTTGTGGGGTCTAGAGAAAAAATATCTGCAGGTGTTGACACTGCTGAGATTTTTAATGTTGCTTGGAAGCATGCGACAGTAGCCATGTTCTCCGTGAAGAAATCCCATACAGCTGCAAACATATTGGATGACTTTAACAGCAAGGTCTTTGAATGGCTGTGAACAAGAGGGCTTAAGATTGGATTTTTTGCGACGGACACTGGCGGTAATATAGTTAAGACCATGGCCGATGGTGGTTATTTCATGGTCCTGTGTTTGGCGCACTGCATCAACATCATTGTACAGGACTTTCTCAAAAAAGAAGACCAAGTAAGCAACTTACTGCCCACCTCCAGAAGAATTTCCACTCATTTCAGCCATTCATTTAAAGCCGAAATCAGCTGAGGGTCATTCAGGGTGATAATAGAATGCTAGTTAAAGCACTCATGCAGGAGGTGCCAACACATTGGAACTTGACTTATTACATGCTTGAAATCCTGTTTGAGCAGTACAGACCTATCAATGAATATATCATGCAAAGAGGGGATGCAACTGTGAAAGGCATGATCATTGAGATGGAACAATGGGGCCTAGTCGAATGCCTGACAGAGATGCTGCTACCTTCTGAAATGTTCACACCGGAAGTCAGCAAAGAGGACAGTACCATGGACCAAGCTATCCCATTGTTGCACGTGCTACAGGAACAGCTAAAGGAAGTGTCTGCAATGTATGCAGGTGTGGAAGAAAAAAAAGATGGGTATGACTTGGTGGAGAGCTTAATCATTTGCTTGTCTGCTAATACAAGGATGCAAAGAGACATTGTGTGCCAAATATTAGATCTGTGCCACAATTCTTGATCCACTGTACAAACCATTACTGTCCACTTTAATTCCTTTTTCAGACAGGAATGCTGAGCAAGGCAGTGAGCTAGAAAAAGAACGGCAGGGAATTAGATGCCCATTCCTACAGGGCACCAGTCCTGCGGGGCAGCCTTCAAGTTCAGGGCCTGAGAGCAGTGCTGTTGGCTCACAGCAGCCAAAACCAACAACAAGAACACCATCAACAACAAGACCAGGAGCATCAACCCCAAAATCTGCATCTGAGTGGTTTCTACTGGCAGGGCATAAGTCCAGTGAAGAGGCAAAGGCAAAAGAGTTCGAGCAAGGTAGAGCACCAGCAATGAACATTGAGCAAATGGTCTAGGCCTATCTGGATGACACATCTGAGGTCCACAATGATCAAAACTCATTGGTGTATTGGTCTGGGAAGAGGCACCAATGGCCAGTGCTCAGCAGTCTGGCAATTAACTATCTGGCTTGTCCGGTACCAGTGTCTCTGCTGAGCATGTTTTCAGTGCTGCTGGTGCCATTGTCACAGTGAGAAGGACCAGTCTCTTGCTCCAAACATGTAGAGGTTAACCATGATCAAAATGAATCAGCACTTTATACCACCGGATTACTCCTTACCCGAAGTACTACATAAGAAAGATGAGTAGACTCAGATCATGGAAGTAGTGTGTTATATGACCTATTTCTGGGGGAACCACCAGAGTTTGAGGATGATCTCTATTTCCTTCACTACTAGGCCCGGGCCAACAACAAACATAGAACTTTCTCTTTCAGTCTCTAGTCTATTTCTGATCTGCTTTTTTCTGTCTTTGATGCCAAAAAAAGAAAAAAGATATAGCTACTAGGGAACAATATTATTTACTTTATTATTTGTTAGTGTCTGGTTAATCCCAACCGTCTTATTCTTAGACACATTTTATTGCCGTATTGGAGTTGCAAATGTGTGCAGTAAAGACTAACCCCCACACCCATTTCCTTCAAGGGCATTGGATGGAGAATACAAACAAATGTGTGCCTGCTTTATACTCCTCAAAGAGTCAGACCTGACCAGTCCCTTAGATAACGCAAACACAAATCTAGTATACTCAAAAAATAACTCAATCTTTCCCTTCTTGTTGTGCAAAAACAAAATTGTACTGCAAGCTGGTCTATTGCATTTGACTCGAGTTTACTCGGGACACAGTTGATACGGAGTTGGGCATCATATTCGGAGTCAGACTCAGGATGATCAGAGATGATGGAATGACTCAGGGCATGGGCATGAGTGACTACTTCGAGAACTGCCACCAGAGGAAGATGGAAGTCTTCACATTCACTGAAACCAACCAATTTGGCAATGACTTTGAAGTGGCCTAAGGGTAAACAGCAGACCTACACAACTGGTGGTTAGTGGTGAGTGACAGTGGTGAGTTGATTTTTATTTGATTAGGAAAATGCTATGTTGCTGGGTGTGTGTATGCTCAGTGCTGTCTGGCTCAAATTTGAAGGTAAGTGGTGGTTGTGTGGGAGGGCCCGTTTTTTAAGGTAACTGGAAACAGACATTTGGCCATGATGCCTCTGAGTCTTCTCGGTGCACTCTTTATGCAGTTTAACGTTTTTCTCCTTGATTCTTCAATCTACAGGCCCTCTTACCCTTAGCCATACTGGAAAAACAATATAATATACTCACACTTACCTTATCGAACCGCATCTACCAGGCACCCAAGATTGACAGACAGTCCAAGAGGAATGCAGATGCAACTCCCAATTTGGCAATACAATATATTTTTTTCTCATTAATCATTAGAACTGTGTGTGTTGTTTAAGTTTGTTTACTTGACTCCTACAGATATTTTAATTTTATTTGCTTTCTTTCAAAGCTCTGTACCACCGAACATAATGTAACTTGGGTCTATCTGGGGACAGACGGACAATTTGATTTGGTTTACCTGCACTACTCATCATCATTCCTCCATTTCCTTTTCCTCCTGTAACAGATTTATGATGGTCGGCTGCCAGTGCCAAGATTAATGTTGTCCGTGTGTAGTGTTTGTCTTTGTCAAACCTTTCCCTCAAATCCCCCTTCCCATCCATTCTTCGAATCCCTAACAGTCTTCCCCAGGGGTGTGTGATTTATTGATGTGTGACTAAATGAAAGTTACACCATTAATTGATCACACACTTGGTGGTGAAAGCAACACCAACACAGTGCAAGGTGAGGATCTTCTTCAGCTCTAAGTATAGCCCACACTGGCAATATTATATTTAGATTAGTCACCCACGCACAGTATTCAATTCATTTTGTAACTTTTTTAGCTCACCATTCTGATTAGTTTAATTTAGCATTGCTTATTATATTTTCTCTATTGTCACGCTTCTTCTTGTGTACTAGTAGTCTAGTCTCTGGTGACTGTCTCATTTCTTTTGTAAAGCTTGTATATAATAACGGCATTAACTCCGTTTTTATTTCAATTTAATTAGTTCCCTGCGATGAATATTACTTTTCCTACATTTTGAGTTCGGCTAGGAGGGAGGGGGACCTCACTTCTGGATCTGGTGCTTTCAGTGTTCGCCTAGTGCCCTAGCATGCTGCTACTGTCTACTACCACCACATCATGGCACCTTGGGAAACCATTCAGCCATCACTTCATCTAATTAGGTAAGAGAAGAACTGTGGGGATTCATTGATTAACTGCAATAATATATATACAATGGAAATTCACACACCCACCTCCTCTGAGTCCTTAGGGGTTAATTTAGTTGCAGACTGCAGAGACAAGGAGGAGAGAGTAGTAGGACAATTGAGGGTACCACATAACTATTTTGTTGTTGTTACACTATCAGCAGATTTTAAAAACTGGCTGCGGGTCTATGACAAAGGCAGCAGTGGGAAGTAAAGCAGTAACCCCCCAAAAAAAGATTAAAATGATATGTACAACTATAAAAAATGTATTTCCCTAACAAACATAAATAAACTAGTAAACTCACAACAACTGGCTCACCCCTCTCCCTAACCCCAACCAATGTCCAAAGTAAGCTTAGTCCAAAGTAAAAGTCCAAAAAAAAATTTGTCCATAAAGAAGAAATAAGAAATCCCCCAAAATGCCCCAACTCCCACATTCCCACCCTCTCCCCAACAAGTCCCACGCACCAAAAAAAGATTAAAAAAGGGGAAAAAGAGGCCTAGATATGAGCTAAGAGCTTACTCTCCAAATTGTCCAAACACTCCTCCATCCTGGCTTCCATGCACACCGACCTCTGGAGAATGTGGCGTTGAAATGCTCTAAAATAGGGGGGAGCAGCAGTCGTGGAAATGTGGCGGCTGCTTTGTGACTGCGGTGACCGAGTACCGGATACACTGGGGCCAGGATGTGGCCCAGGGTATTTGCAGATGCAGCTGCTACTGCCTCCTCCTCTTTGGCCACCAGCCACTGGTATTCTGCCCTGATGACCTCCAGCTTCCTTTGCCTGGTCCTGGCTGCTACCTCCTGCCTGTTGAGTTGTGATGGATTGGCAGGAGTAGCTATATCAAGAAAGAAAAAAAACTAATTGCAACCAATACTCTTAGCAAAACACATAAAATGATATAGTGGTACAGTAGCGCTAGCAGTACATAACATTTGCTGGTATCCTCTGTACAATCGATTTTGATGTGATTAGAGTTTCAGGCATTAGGCACTATGGAGTATGCTAGTATTCTTCTCTCTTTTGTTAAGCTAAATTAATGTAGGCATGCCAGCTCAGCTTGTGCCCTATACAGACATACTCGTGTTGGGATCACTGACATAATATCGACTACAAAAATATCGAATACACAAAATATCGGCGTCTAAATATCGACTACAATAATATCTACTACCTATACTTATTTATAAAATTACAAAAATATCGAGTACACAATATCGTAAATAAAAATATCGTTTACCACAATATCGAAATGCTAAATATCGTTACATTAAATATCGTTTAAATTTTTATAACATACAACATTACAAAAATATCGAATACCAAAATATAGACACCAATAATATCGACTTTTTAAAAATATCGACTATATAAAAACTGCTCAATTAAATATATCTTTAGCACCAAATATAAATTCACATTATAAAACAATATAAAATACTTAAACAACATAATAAAATAATTTACAAACACATCAATATATAAAACAATATATTTTGGCTAAAGAAACATATTACAATAATTAAATATAAACTTTAAATATATAAGACTTGCATTATTTCACATTAAAAATAACATTTAAATTATTTACAAAAAGTAAAAATATAAAATATTTACTTTCTACTAACAGTTTCTTAATTAGCGTTTCCCTTATATGGAAAGAAAATGCCAAAACAATAAAAACAATTAACTTCAACCAATAAAACGCTTACATTTCAAAATACACCAATAACATAAAGCAACCAATTAAATAAACACTATATAAACATCAAAAACATACATCTCTTTTACACTTAAAAACTACAACAAAGAAGAAGGTGAAACTGTGCCCAACTGTTTCCTGAAAGAAAACTTTCATTACTAAAAAATAAATTTAAATCTGCACTAAGTAAGTAAAACTGTTTTTAAAATATTACAATACTACTAACCTGCAACAAAAATTATTTCTAAAACCTAATTAACTATTCTTTCATTCCTTACTTTTATATCACCTCTACAGATATCCTACAAAGCCAGAAAATTATTTCAAAAATACTCACCAATAAAAAAACAATAAATGTAAGTATATTCTATTTTTGCCAAACCGACCTAAAAATATTTTCAAAACGTTATTCACTAATATATATTTTCTTTTTATCTATCTCCTCTACAGCCAACAGCAAAAGCTTCCAAAATAATTCTACAACTACTAACAAAATAAAGACAACTAAAAAGTAAGTATATCATTTTCCATTATTAAACAACGTTAAATACCCACCAAAATAACCCTTTACCCCTAAAATGCCTATCATCTACAAACAATAGAATCAAATTATTAATATGTTTTTTCCTCTTCTCAACAGAAATTACATCAAGTAAATAGAAAAGAAAGCTTGAAATTATTTCCTAACCAATTTCATTTACATCAAACTAAACATTGTAAGTATATTCACTGACATGTAACAGTATTTAATAAACATGTTGTATTTATTATATTAAAATATTTTCTTTTTGAATTTTCCCTAGCATAAAACAAAACAACATGACTGAAGGTGCAGAATTTGTAATGTCACAAAAAAATAAAATGCTGTTATGTTATATGGGGTATGTGTATACACAGGAGAAACAAATAGGCCTTAAAGTATTTTGGAAGTGTAGCAAATACTACTCTAACAAATGCTATGGAAGAGCTACTACTCAGGAAACTACTGTTATTTCTGTAAAAGAACATAATCACCCCCAAACATAACAGAGATTGAGGTTAGAGATGCTCTTGAAAGTATAAAAGAAGCAAGCACTAGTACTGACAAAGCAACTACCCAAATACTAAAAGAGCAACTATTAAAATTACCTCAACATGCATCAGGACAATTACCGTCCATAGCTTCTTTAAAAAGAACAATTGCCAGACAAAAAAAGCTACCACAACTACTATACCTGCCCCTAAAACATTTGCAGAAGTAGTTATTCCACCAGAATTAAGCATTACTCACAGTAAAGAACCATTTATTTTTTTGATAACAAATGCCCAGAAAAAGGATAATTATGTTTGCTACTGCAAACAATTTACTTAAATTACAGAAATGTGACACCTGGATGATGGATGGAACTTTCAAAGTCTGTCCAAAACCATTTTACCAGCTGTACACAATACATGGATTATACCAACACTCAAATATTCCATTCATCTACGCACTACTACCAAATAAACAGCAAACTACCTACATTGATATACTCACTAAAATAAAAGAAGAAAGCAATAATTATTTTCCTTCAAAAATAATTATTGACTTTGAAATAGCCATGATAAATGCTATACTAAAAAATTATCCACACACAGCAATTCAGGGTTGCTATTATCATTTTAATCAAAGTCTCTGGAGACATCTACAAAAATCAACCCTAAGTGTACAATATGCTACAGACAGTACTTTTGCCTACCAAATAAAAAAGCTAATAGCACTAGCATATGTACCTGTAACAGATGTAGCAGAACACTACAATATTCTAATAGAAAGCCCCTATTACAAAAGGAACGAAGACAAAATAAGCCCACTACTAGACTACTTTGAGGACACCTGGGTGGGAAGATTGCATAGATCAGGGCATAGAAGACAACCTAAATTCCACATTCCTTGGTGGAACGTGTACCTAAGGGGCCCATTACGATGGCGGGCGGAAGCACAACCGCCGTGCTGGCGGATGCAAAAAGCACCAGTTACCGCCGGCACGCAGCAGTCCACACGCCCGCCCAATTACGATGCGAAAAGCAGGCCAAACACCGCCGGCAAGCCAGCAACACCGTCCGCCATCAAAGTGCGCCCGTACACGTAGCGGCGCAGCCCAACTGACACACACCGTCCGGCGAAACACGTCCCGCCCGGCGCATAAATTACGATGCCGCAAACAAACGGCTCCCACGGCCAAGAGATACCGTACGACAAACCGAAGCGGTAACACGGACGCCGAGCACGGACAACGAAGAAGCGGCTCCCCGAGCATGAATCCAGCACTGCAGGCCGTCCCCATGCTCCTGCTGATGCACCACCAAGGACGCAACGTACCGCGGAGACGCAGGTAGGCACACACACAACAAGTGCACGCAAACAGCGCACACAGTGCAAGGGCGGAAAAAGCGGACAACCCCCCACCAGCGCGTGTACACTACACATCCACCATCGCATCCACATATGACACACAGGCCAAATCGTAACATCGCAGAACACATGTGTACACACCACCTGGGACTAGGAACCAACCACCCCGTCACGGCCCCAAAGCGCCGATGACGCCGCCACACATGCGCACAACGCAGAGGCCAACCGCAGCGCCATGCATGCGTCGCACACAGACACAGGGACACAACCAAGCAGCACACCATCAGCCCCACCCCGAACGCACATGACACGTGACAGGCCGGCCACAGACATGTCCCCAACGCCCAATTCACGGACAACACCCAACGCCACACAACCGACGCACACATGTCAGTGAAGACACGCAACAGCAGGACACACCCCAGTGTAACAAACATGGCGTAGCACACAGCGGCGGCAACACCAACTAGGAGAAGCAGGGCCCCTTCGGGAAGAGGAACGCCAGTACCACACAGAAACACCCATACCACCCTGCACATATGAACAAGACATATAAAACGGAACACCAAAGAGCCCGGGGACCGACAACAGGTGGCCCAAGAATAACATCCACACACAAGGCCCAACGCAGAGCGGAAAGGCAGCCTGCCGCCCACACAAGGGAGAGCAGACAGCACTGAATGACCTTCCATTCCAACTCCGAAACCACAGCCCTACGACAGAAGCCGGTGAATACAGCCATTGTCCAAGAATAGACCAACACAGGCATGCCGAGGAGACCGACCACACGGCAGATAGCGCATATCACAGAAGCACACAACGGACGGGGAAGAAAGAAGAAAACACTCCCCCATGTCGGCCACATGCAAGTTAATTGGAAGGAGTCACACAGCACTGACCTTGAACTGTCTGAGAAGCATGTGGGAAGAGGGCCCGTGTCCTCCAAACAAGCCAACAGAACACAAGTCCTGTCTCCCTACGACTACACAGAGCTCACAGCAACCCCGGAGCGTGCACATTGCAGACTGCACACACAGCCGGAGCACGCCACCTCAACGAACCGCTGCGAAATGGCAACCGCAACACACCTACCCAACTACGCCGAACAGCTCAAGCTGTACAAAACCAACCTGTGCCATACATTGGGATGCGATCTCCTGTCCCTGCTGAACGTAAGTTACCGACTGACTTACCGCATCACATTGTTCAGCTGCGTCATGCCCGTCTTCTACTGTCGGAGGTGTCCCTACCAGCATCCCGTCGAGATATGCCTCTCCAACCCGGCATGTCTGAAGGCGGACCTGCTACCACTACTCCTCCCTCTGGACGCACACGACAGGGCCTGCTCTGCCTATGGGGGCATGGCGTATGTGGCCAACATCGCACCCGCACTGAAATGGGACCACTGTGCCTCCACACGACGGATCATCGAGAACAGCTACATCGAATGTCACCCAGCATGCCCCATCATGGTCCTCCAAGGGACAACCTACGAACAACACCTTGACAGCCACCATCCGCTTCATTGGCTGGCAAACATGTACACCACCAATGACATGGAAGCCCTGCTGGACGGCATCGCATACCTGACAACCTGTAAATACGTCGGACCACAACGCAGGTTCCCCGAGTGACCTATGATGTCCAACCCCGCACCCATGCTTAGCTTCCGCACGGACTGGCCAGTCACCACCACAACAGCCATACCAAACGACCGGCAACTGTAACCACACCATCAACGACATCGCCATGACATCGGATATGACCGGGACATGCACACTGTTCCCCATCACATCCAGGAACACCGCATGCATCGTGGGAGGCAGTGGCATGGGCTCTGTGTATCGCACCCACATGGACGGAACTGCACGAACAACCAGGACACGACATGGATCCAGCGCCCATGGACACACACACCGCTCAGTGGACATGAATAGGTCGCCTGGAGTCTGTGGGTGCTGCACCCCTCCCACCCCCGCCCCGGGAATCCCATACCAGGACCTTTGCATGGACGACAAGTGCATACAACAACAACACGACCCCAGTGACTGTGACATGTCCAGTAACCACCACAGTGCAACAACAAGTGGCACGCCGCTGCATGCACGCAAGCACATGCCCTGATGTCATCTCACATGCACGCGTGCATGAGGAACAACCGCAGCAAACCTGTCACATGGAACTGAGATGGACTGTGCCCATGATGCCAAGCGGTCTGGTAGGCTACATGTATACCGTCTGTGTCAAAGTCCGCAGCTCCACAGCTATACGTAAATGTACATTAGCACAGCCTTGGCCAAGCAGATGTCACTCTGAAGCCCACATCCCACATGCAACAGCCAATCACATGTAACCCCACTCCCTATCCCATTTGCAATCATGCTCAGTATATCCTCAACATGTATTCCGCTGCCAGTAGTGTCCACTATACTGCATCACAGAGGACAGAAGACTCAATATAATGTTTGAAACCAAAACTGTCTCCGCTGACTCATTTCACAAGTACGAATGAGAGAGGATGAGAGTATGTGAAGTACACGGCAGTCGTGACATGACCATGTAGTCCACTGGTATTGGATGTCAACGCAAATGAGTAGCACTACTGTGGAAGACACACATGTGTCGTGTGAAGTCGTATGGACGCAGTGCTCAGGTGGGTGGGTGCGACGGGTAGATGCGCACATGCCAAGTTGGAGCACGCCGTGTTGGGAGGGGTCATGAACAGTACACCACCGCTTCCCTGGGCATTGTGAGAGGACACCTGTCGGGGGAGTGAACACGTGTGTGCATAGCAGCCGGGCACACGTACAAAGCGGTACCAGGCGCACCTCAGCCCACCCTCTGTGGACAAGCTGGATCCTGTTGTGCGCCCGCCATGCCCCTTGACAAGGCACACACAGCCCCAGTCGACCAGGTGTAACCCCAACATAGTCAATCCGCACAGGCGATACAGGGCACGGGATGGCAGTGGAGCATGGTGTGTGAGAGGTCTCCTCGCGCTCCTCCTGGTCATATCACGCAGGCAATAGAACCTCAACGTCTAGCATGGCACAAGTCAGATGGAAGTGTAGGGGGACGCACCACAGCACGAGCAGCACTGACGTCACGGGAGGTGGCTCGCACCATCCCATCCATTGCCCATCATACCAACCACGCCACATGCCATTGCGACTAAGTGCAAGCGCGTGCGCCACCACCCCCGAGCCCTCCCCAGAGAGGCCAAAGAGTGAATGTGTGGGCCATCAGCCACAGACGGACGCGGCCTGGCCGCAAGGGCAGCCACAGCCACTGGGTGTCGCAGGTGGCGGATCCGGAAGGCGAAGACTGTGATGCATAGTCCATGCAGGCCGGGTCTCCATTTGGGGCACCACGCAGGTGGACGGCGTCCCGCGACACATCATACCCTGAGACAGCCCACTCGTGCAACTGGACCCACACATACACTCCTTGCCCTCTCTGGTGCGAGCTTGGGGCTGCCTGTGCAAGCGCTAGCCTCGCAGGTGAGCATGCATATTGGGGGAGCGAGGGGAGGACATGAGGGCTGGGGCGAAGATGACTGTATCACTGTCAGTTAGTACAAGGGATGACCCAGATGTGGAAAGGAAGAGACGTGTCCCGTGTGTACTGCAACTAGTCGCCAATCCAACTACCCCCATGTCCGGAATGTAAGCCCGCACCTAGGCCCGCCCATCCGCCACATCGAACATACCACCAGCACGACAACCTTCCCATTCGAAACACTGACTGGGGGTGGCGACCAGTGTACAATCATGTGTAGCCTACCCACGCGTACATGTGGGCCCTCCATGATCCATGTCACCTGCGGCAAAGTCATGACATGCGCAATGAGGGAAGTGAGGAGAGCTGTCCGCCCCACGCGCAGAAGGTGCATCAGCTCCACAGACCCAGCAGCGAGTCCAGCAGGGGTCACATGTGCAGGGGCAGCTGTGCCTGGTGTGAAGGCACATGCATATAGACAGCACATCGACCAATGTGTAGTCTGCCCACATCTACAGTCCATCATCATGCGGACATAGGAATTGAACACAGGGCAACACATCTTAGTTGGTGCACCCACCGTGACCAACAATGCGCAATCATCGACGTACCCGCCCTGTGCATGGCCCCCCACCCAACGGAGGCACATCCAGTGCCACCATCCCACACACACAAGCCTTCCACGGAACATGCTGTGTCCAATGGTCAGTACAGAGTCAGCGCCCATGTGGTGGATCCTGAACAGGAGACACATGCACACACATGCCAGCTCCCACTGTGTACGTCTGCCACCTGGCACGTGCAATGTAACCTCTCACCTGTGACGTGTGACTGCAAGCACACAGCCGTCTTGGCATGGGGCTGTCAATGTGGACACCTGTCAATGTTTCGGGAGGTGTGATCCGTACAGTGCTGTACATAGGGTGCAGTGCTGACACCTACTACTGTCTCATATCCCCTCGTGCCACAGGTCCCACTTGTTTTGGCCGCTCAGCCTGTGCCCACATCGTCGTCGTCGTGTGCCATACTCATCCAGCCGCGGAAGCAGTTCCATGCTCAGCAGACATTCATGTTGCCGTGGCGTTGCCGCTTGACGGATATGCAGTCAGTCCCCATCAGCACGCCCCGCAAGTCATTGGGGCCTAGATCCCCATGTGCATGCACATGGCAGTGGTTTGTATCACTAGCCATTGCCATTGGTGGGAGACCTGTGTAAGTGTATTGTGGCCGTGCCGTCCCAGCTTGACAGCTGGGCTGTGGCTCATGTGCTTGCTCAGTCATGTCAGTGATGTGTATGCGAAATTGCTATGTGTCGTGTTGCTTTGACATGTGTCCTCTGCCATTGTCCCTAGGCGGAGACCGAACATTGACCGCCCATACCAATTGCTGGCAGACATGGAGGATACGGAGGTCATTAGGAAGTTTCGGCTGGACAGGCCAACCCTGCATCGACTGTGTGCCATGTTAGAACCCCATCTCCGTCCCCGCAGGGTGTATCCGACTGCTGTCACCCCCACGGCTAAGGTGATGGCCGCCATGCATTTCTTCGCCACTGGGTCATTCCAGCACACAGTGGGCAGTGGAGGAGGGATGTCCCAGCCCATGTTCAGCAAGGTGCTGAGGGATGTACTGGCAGCCATGATGCTGTACCGGAACAGGTACATCCGCTTCCCCAGGGCTCGTGAATTGGCGGCAGTGAAGGGTGCATTCTATGCCCTTGGCAGAATCCCACACGTCGTTGGAGCCATTGACTGCACACATGTCGGCCTTGTTCCACCACAGGCCACTGAGCACCTGTACCGCAACAGGAAGCACACGCACTCCCTGAATGTGCAAGTGGTGTGCCTTGCGGACATGGTGATCACCCACGTGTGTGCAAAGTTCCCAGGCTCGGCCCATGACGCACACATAATGCGCAACAGCATCTTGCCACGACTGATGTCCAATATGCAACAGGATCGTGCCTGTATTGTCGGTGAGTATGTGGAGTGGTGTAGCGTGCTGGCTGTGCGATGCTGTCCCCTGTCCAGTTGGATTAGCAACGGTTCTCTGTGTCCCTCACACCCAGGTGACTCTGCGTATCCGAATGGGGCATGGCTGCTCAGTCCATTGAGGAATCCTCGCACCCCAGCAGACGATCGCTACAATGAGGCACATGGGAGGACCAGACGTGTGGTCGAGCGTACCTTTGGCCTCCTCAAGTCCAGGTTCAGGTGCCTGGACCGCACCGAGGGTGCGCTGGCGTACTCCCCACAGAAGGTGTGCCGGATAGTGGTGGCGTGCTGCATGCTGCACAATCTGGCCATTCGGAAGCAGATCCCCCTCATCGTGGATGACGGAGATCAACCAGGGCCCCAGCCCGCAGACCAGGACAGCTCGAGTGAGGAGGACAGCGGAGAGGAGGAAGCTGGTAATGTGCGGCAGCAGCTCATCGCCCGCTACTTCACTTGACGGTGAGTGTCCATGTACGACGGCTGATGTGGCTGTATCTGTGCAGGTGTGTGTGTGCTGTGTCAGGGTGGCCGTTTGTTCACTGCGTGCTGTGTGTCAACGCTCCATGGCCAGGGTAGTATGCCACTGTTGGTGGCTGTGGCATTGTGCCCTATAGCTCTGTGCGATGTGTGTACATTGCTTGTAGTTGTTGACATGTACTGTGTGATGGGTGTGTGACACACTCATTGAATGTGCTCCTGTTCTGTCTCCCACCCCTAGGTCCCTACAGGCCCTCCGGATTCAAATGCCATGCCACGCATCAGGTGCCTTTCCGCCCAAGGTGGCCGTTGTATTCCGTACAAATAAGACACAGGGCACAAACAGCAGTTAGTGAAAAAGGTGCATTTATTACAAACTGTGACATGTGATTGTGTGTAAGATGATGACAAAAGTGGTGCGTGCAGTGACAATGAGCTGTCGGTCATGGCTGCGTGATGATCAGGGTGTACCCACTGGTTCTATGTCCATAGTCCAACACACACATGCCATCCAGATGGCTGTGTGGAGTGGGATCGTAGTCCAAGTCAATGCAGTGGCTGGTCAAGGAAGGCTGGCGGAAGGCTGGCTGGCTGCCTCACTTGCGACTGGAGCGTGCGAAGTCCTCCCGGGAGATCTGTTTCCTCTTCGGACGGCCCCTTCCACGTTTGCGAGGGGGGTGCCTGCTTGCGACATGCTGGTGGTTGAGGTGTGATCACTGGCTGTGGACGCAGGGGAACTGGACACTGCTGCTCCACCCTGCGCCCCGGCAGGTGGTGGCGGAGGGGAGCTGCTGTCCCTGGCTGTGACCTCACCGCCACCACCAGCTGCCCCATGAGGTCCACGATTTGGCCCATACGGGCGTCCATGGACCTCAACACCCCCAGCACCTCACGCGTGTCTGAGGCAGACCGGACCCATTGTCCTTGGGCCTCTTCATAGGCCCCAAGGACTCTGGCCATGTGAGGCAGGGCATGGCTCCCAGGGGAGGCTGGCGTTTCCCTGACCCTGCTCCTCCTACCAGTCCTGCTGCCACCGGCCCTGCCCACTAGCCACATTGCTCACCACGGTCCTCGCTGTGGCTCCCAGGGTGGATCCAGTCGTCCGGGCCACCACCTGCGCTGGGGCTGGTGCCAGCGGAGACGTGGCGGTGGTGGCGGCGGTGGTGGTCGGTGCGGCGATGGTGGCGGTTGCGGCAGTGGTAGTGGCCACAATGACCGTGGGTGTGGCCGCAACGACAGTGGCAGCAGGGGGCTGTGAATGTTCAGCAGCCCTGGATGATGGGTTGGTGGGTAGGAGGGGTCCTG
Organism: Calotriton arnoldi; assembly: GCA_963921515.1. NCBI lineage: Eukaryota > Metazoa > Chordata > Amphibia > Caudata > Salamandridae > Calotriton > Calotriton arnoldi. Next base: position 2,584 of record CAWUFW010017476.1, on the reverse strand, counting down.
GGGAGCGGCTGGGCCCTGCCACACCAGATGGGCCTGCTTGGTTGTCCGTGTCCGAAGAGGAGGACAGATCCTCCAGATCCGTGTGTCCTCGTTGGGGGCTTGTAGGCTGGCTGTGCTGGCTGCTGGCTCCATCCCCAGCATCCAGCAGTTCGTCACCTGTGGAGAGAATGAGATTAGTTATTGTGTTGCACCTGGCGAAGTATGTATTTGTCGTCTGACATTGACAGTTCGTGCAATCTCGTACATGGGTTTCCCGGAGGCGTGTGTGTGGCTGTAGCATCTGTAGTTGTGTGTGCTTGGCAATGGGACTGTGTGCTGTGCACATGTGGCATGGGACGGATTGGCCATGCCGATGGGTGTGTTGCTGTGCCCCTACTTATTGTGACTCTGGTGTATGCGGGCTCCTGGCCCATCCTGGGTCTGGTTTGTACTTTGCTTTTGGGGTTCAAATGGAACGCTTAGGAACGCATATGGCAACATGGGGGCCATGCCCCAGATTCGCATTTGGGAGGGAATATGCTTTTGGGGTTCAAATGGAACGCTTAGGAACGCATATGGTAACATGGGGGCCATGCCCCAGATTCGCATTTGGGAGGGAATATGCTTTTGGGGTTCAAATGGAACGCTTAGGAACGCATATGGCAACATGGGGGCCATGCCCCGGATTCGCATTTGGGAGGGAATATGCTTTTGGGGTACATGCTGTGAGCCATGGGTGCCGAACGTGACATGTGTTGTGGCAGCATGACAGTGCATGGTTTGAGGTGTGTGCATGCTTGACATGGCCTGCATATTTGCTGTCTGTTGTGATTACTGGACATGGCATTGGACGCATCGTTATGAGTGAGTGATGGTTGTGTGCCAGCCAACGTATTGCAGTTGTCCCATCTCCTTGGTGTGCGTGCTGCCCTGTGCCATGTGCATCACTGCAGTGCTCGGGGGGGTGTGGCCCATGTTGTGTGTTGTTGCTCACAGTGTGTCGTGCACTTCATTGACTTCTGGCACATGGTTGGTCATGGGCATGTATCTTAGCGTGACTGCTGTATGTGTGGCAGCTGTGCGGATGACATGCCTTTCATGAGACTGGGGCTGACGGATGGGATGGATGGTATGTTGTTTGTGCATGGTGTGTCTGTGTGTTTGATGGGTTCAGTGGTGTTCGTGTGCATTTATGTTGTTCCGCTCTGTTGCGTCTAGTGTTGTTTGTCTTACATAGGCGTAGTTGTGGGGTGTGTGGTTGACAGGCAGTTGGGGCTACATGGACAGGACTTCAATGGTGTTTCGGTTGTGTGTGATGAGTTGCACAGTGGCTGCCGTGTGGTACTATATTCAGTGTGGCTTGTGCATGCAGACGTGGCTCCTTGGGTGTTGCTATGTCTGTGATGGGTCATGTGGGGTGTGAGTCTGTTGTTCATGTCCGTGTGCACATTGTTCACTTGTTCGTGACGGTGGGCGGTGCTGCGTGTTCGTCTGCTACGTGACATGTCCCATGTGTTGGTCGTGTTACGGTCCTCATGCCTCCAGTAATCCGGCCCTGTCCAGTTTCCCACCTGCAAGTTGTTCGTGCGTGCACTGTACTGGATGCCACATGGCTCTAAGCGGGGGTGCTCCATGTTGCAGGTCTGTGGGGGTGGGAGGGTGTTGTGGGTCGTGGGGGTGGCTGGACACCCACTGACACCGATTGCTGTGGACCGTGATGTCTGCCTTTCGGCTGTCGTTGTGCACTGCGGTGGCTGACACGTGGCTGTGGGGTGTGGGGGATGCTCCTCCTTGCTGTGCTGTGGGACTGGGGCCTGGTGTGTGTTGTACTTGGGCTGTCCACCGTCCCACCCACTGCACTTTGTGTTCCTGCCACTTACCTGTTACTTGTCGGTTGGTGCAGCTGTGGCGGACACATGGGTGTGGTGGGTGCTCGTTGTGGCGCTTCTGGCATATTTGGGGACCTGTTGGTGGTTACGTGGCTGGCTTAGTGTACACATGTCCCCACGCATCTTACAGTTGTTCGGTTTGGGCTGTGTGTGGTGGTGTCTGTTGCATGTGTGTGTGATGTGTTGTGTATTGTGTGCTGGACATGGGGGTGTTTGTCCCTGGGAGCTGTGGCATGGTGGTAGTGCATGTGAGTACATAGCGGTGTGCTGGTATACATTAGTTTGTACTTACCAGCCTCCACTCCCCTGCTAATCCGGCGAGGATCTCCGGATGTATTACGACTCGCACCTTCTCCTCCCACGCTTTGAAGGTCTTAAAGAGCGCGGGATTCCCTCCGCCAGTGACGGCAGCCAGCTCTCTGTTTTTGCCCTCCTTCTTCTTGACCAGGCTCTTGACGTCATTCCAACGTTTGTTAATCTCGACTCTGTTCCTGGGCAGGGTCCCGACTGCATTGACCTGGTCTACGATCCGGTTCCACATTCTGTTTCTGGTGGCTAGTGGTGTGTGCTGGACCATGTTCCCATAGATTTGTGGGTACACCTTGATGATCTCGTCGACCATGACCGTCAGCTCCATGGGCGTGAACTTGGGCATTCTTTGTGGTGCCATGGTGTTTGTGGTGCTGGTGCGGTGTGTGTTGTGTAATGTGCAGGGG